>VZTM01025943.1:50696-141457 GCA_013400555.1 Jacana jacana | reverse complement strand
AAAAAACAGAAAATACTTCTGCTAATGAAGTTGCACAGCTCTGGTTTTCTGCTTAAACTGAAATGGCAGATGGCATTGCAATCTTGAACATGGTAAACAGCGCATTGCTGTGGAAAAATGGTTTTCCAAAATTATTGCTCTTCTGATTACAATTCAGCCCATAAGAATTAAAGCAGACAGGGACTTTGATGACAAATTCACTGACCTGAGACTCCGTAAATCTTTTCATCAGAGGGACAGAATGGCAGGGTTGGAAAGATTTACTCTACTCTCCATATTTCAGTTGCAACAAGCTGCAAATGGCCTTTTGGAAACTTGTTTCTGTTTCCACTTGTGGTTGGAGTCTCAAGATATTTGGGTTATGAATTCATCCCTCAAACTATGTCATTCTGCAGTGGTTTGTGCCCCATGTTCAAGGGTACTCTGTAAGACATTGTAGCTTTTCATACGCCCATAAAATATATAAAACCACAAGTATTCACTCATATTTTCCAAAACCATGGATCAAGTAAGGGTATGGGGACCTGTGGAAGTTTTGGAAGGGAAGGATCTCACTTTCTGCCCCAGAATGCACAAAGTAGCGTTCACTGGAAGGGAGCTACAGATCCTAGACATTCCCAGTGAATCAATTTCTGAGCATCTTATTTGTTTAGTTCAAGTGAATTAGTGTAATTATAGAAAACAGAGTGAAGGAGAGGAAGAACTGTAAATCAGTGGTATTACCTTTTGTGTTTAATCTTTCCTCTCTCATGTGATTTCACTCCACCCACTGCTCTCTACTCAGCCTTTGCTACAGGGCTTGTTTTAGCTTGATCATTCTCTTTCACAAAGACATTTTCTTTTAAAACATGAGCAGAAAGCTCCTGAGCTCCTGCACTTCCAAAATTACTATGACCTCAGACAAGGAATAACCTTAAATGATGAGCATTAAGCTATCCTCATGAGTAGAAATGAAATATTTAGGATGTGAGGAAGCTTCCATTTTAGCTGTTCATCTTCTTTTCAGTGTGACATTTCTATCCAGCTTCCATACACACACCTCATTTCAATTACTGACTTAAAAGAAATCAGACTTACCATAGATACTCAAAATAGCAAAGAGCAAGGTTTCAGAGTTTTATATTTATCTAAGCATCTGTAACAAAGCTTACAAGCTGAATCCTTGCAAATATATCTCTAGAGTTTGAAGACATTTTCTGTCTGGGTCTTGACCAGTTGAAAAAGGAATCTGGTTTTCCCATTTCTCTGGTGGCAGCTCTAATGCATTTTGACTAGTGGGAATCTCAATATAAAATTTCATAGTAGGTTTTTATGTGTGCATGCAAGCGTATAACACAAGGGAGGTCTAAGAAAACATTATAATGCAAAACAAGAATGGTGCAGGTTATTCATTATCAAGTCAATACTAGCAAGATTAAAATGTTTAGTTATGGTACTTCAGAAAGCAGAAATATTTCCATTACCTTGTAAATGACCTTTTACACTTTCTTCCACACATTACTTATCATACTCAGCTCAAGCTGACACATGCCCATCTCTGCAAGCTTTAGGACAGCCAGCAAATCCCTACAGAGGTCTACCATACAAATGTGTGAATAGATAGAAATTACTTTGCACCTCTCAGTGTTAGTTAAAAAAAAATCTATGGAAAGTCATTACGTGTTTGAACAAGTTTCCATATGGCAGCTCCAGCTGAGCACAAAAAGGGTTCCTGTTGCATTATGCTACCACTGCATACTGCAATTAAAATAGAAGGATAAAGGAAGATGCCTCTGAGGTTTATAAAGTTCTGGTGGGGATGGGCCAAACTGCCTCTAAGGGAAAAGCCAGCCCTGCATTTCTGATCATTGTAAGAGAGAAAACCCAGTATCAATTTCTTGTTGGAATGTCTTTATTTTCTTCATATCAGTCTCAAATCATTGGTGGGTGGAAATAAGAATACTCCTCTGGATGAAAGGGCATTTGAAAATGTAAATGATCAAGTGTGAATTATCAGGAGTGAATAAAGACTTGGGGATAAGATTAGTCTAAGCATTTAGACTAATTTGAAAAATAAATTTGAAAACACCACTAAATTCAGACTGGTTATCAGACTGACATCAGTTCCAGGAGTGACTTCCCCATTGCCAAATAGAGAGGAATAACTTCCCCAGAACTGCAGCTTGTGCTTCTCCTTGTGTCGTATCTTTAATCTAGACTTCTACATCTGAACGACTTTTCTTTATTATGTTGATAGAGAACTAGAAAGAAGCACTGCTAAGCATGATTTACCTCATATTTAAATAGGTATCTAATACAGGTCAAATAAATCATGTCCCTGTCAGTGTTTTTTTTTAACTTTCCATCATAGTAGGGACCAATCACACTGATGAAACCTATATCTCACACCAAATAAAATGAACCCTACTTGTTCAGTCCCAAGGAGCAGTCCTTTATTAACAAGTACATAAGGATGGCAGAGGACAGGTAATTATCAAAAGCTCCTAAGGAAAAAAGTAACTCTTTTCTTATTTCAATGTGGTGAAGTCCTGATGATGTTTTTTGTGTAGGCCCAGATTTTCAAATATATTCAAGGATCTAAATATGCAGTCACCTACTAGAGATCAACTAAATGGACAATTTGGCAAGGCATTGAAAAACAACATTGAACTGGGTCCCTAACTCATCTCCAGGCTTTGTAAATCTCACCAGCTATCTCAGTTCCTTTGCAAATCTGGTTTTTAATACCCTTTTAATCATGGACTTCTAAGTCGCTTAGTTACTTTTGGAAATCAGACCCAGCAAGACTCCATTTCCTGAGTGTCAGCCAGAATAGCATATGATTACATCTGGTACATCAGTTTCCAAATTCTGCCAGGGCAATATTAGTTCATTGTGCATCCCCATGAAAAGGCAGAGCACTGTGTTCTCTGCTTACCTATAAAATATGCAATTAGAATATGTATCTAGATGCAAATAAGTCTTGATGCTAATGCATTTGCACTGCAATTCCTTTCACAGTCTAAATGCTTTTAATTCCCTTTACCAGATGCAGTTCCTGCAAAGAATTGGCAAAACAGTTGCAATTAAAAACACGCTCTCTAAGCTATTAGAATGGAAAATCAGTCTTTCCTGACTGTCATCTGTAATTCCCAGCTTGCAGGTGGGCATCCGTGTAATTATGTCTATATCTATATCACACACACAGTTTTTCTATCTCAGAATTGATTATTCATGATGATGAAAATATAATTTTCAGAATGATATGAAACTCAACATTTGTTTCACAATAAACTAATGAACATGCCCTGTCATGCTTTAAATATACCTATTTGCCAGAGGAGGAATGTGCGTGTTTGAAAATAATTACAAGAATGAACTCCAGATGGTCCCGCTGTCAAGGTACAGTAGGTCTTTGTTTGGCTTAACTAGCATGAACTGTGGCAGAGAGAAATCTGATAATCACAAAGCTGAACAAAACACATATTCGGTGATATGTCTCTTATTTTCTGGGCTATTTGAGTAGCATACTTTGAACTTGAAAAAAGAGAAAAATAAACCCATGTGAACAGGAGAACAAGCAGAAGAACACATAAATACCGTGTTGGGTGTCATATCATCCAATTATGCATCTATACAGAGTAGTGTAGCATTGAACATTTATATATACGATTCATAAGTACAGTCATGAGTATATCTGTGACTATATATATATGCATGGCATACTCAGCATCCTGGGAAAAAAAGATAAAACTACAGCATGCAGGATGAGAGTAAGAGCCAGGACAGTCTTAGTAAATCCAAACAGAGCTGTCTGTCACTGCCTGAATTGTAATTGTGTCCCTGTTATTGCTGCCTCTGCTGACTCCTCACAAAGCTCAGCTGAATGAGCCCTGACGATGTGGCCTATCTGGGCAGTGTGCTGCTTCTCCTGCCCATTTCCCTGCCTCTTCCCTACAGCCAGCTGCCCCACTGCCTGCAGGACAGCAGATTACTCAGGCAAGATGGGCCCTGAGATAACCCACTGGGTATGCTGGGGCATGGGATATCTCACTGGTTCTGGAGGGCCCTCCTGGGCACTGCAGAGTTGACACATACAGACTGGATGGCTAACAGGAAGGCAAATCTTGAGCATGGGCTCAGCACTGTCCTTCCTGTACATGAAAGTACATAATAGAGAGGTTGATGCTGGTCTCTTCTCATGGGTAATTAGCGATAGAACAAGAGAGAATGGCTTCAAGCTGCAGCAGGGTAGGTTTAGGCTGAACATTAGGAAAAAAATCTTCACAGAAAGAGTGGTCAGGCACTGGAATGGACTGCTCAGGGAGATGGTGAAGTTGCCATCCCTGAATGTGTTTAAGAGTCGTTTAGATGTGGTGTTGAAGGATATGGTGTAGGGGAGAACTTTGTAGAGTAGGGCTGATGGTTGGACTTGATGATCCCAAGGGTCTCTTCCATCCTGAATGATTCTATGATTCAATTCCCTTTTGGCATAGAGGTACCCATGGAGAAGGGAGCAGTTTTTATGGTGCTCAGGGGATGCTGTAACAAGAGAGTGCTAAAATGCTCCTTGGTATTGTCAGAAGGCTAGTGCAATACATGCCATAATAATTATAAATGAGACAAATAAAAATATTTTTTGGTATTGATGTACCTACAATTAGGAATTGTAAAAAAAACCCCACCAACCTCAAAAGACTATAAATAAATCCTCAAAGATGATGCAGCTCTCCTTAATCCCTGGCTATCATGAAAAAGAGCTCAATTTTGTCTGGCATGTATTCCTCTTGGTTGTTTTAATCCCCTCTGTATTTCCATTATATATATAGAAATCTCTTTGTGGGTCTGCATAGTTTCATGGATTTTTCCACATAATTTTTGACAACATAAAAATATTATGGGAAACCAACAATGATGGGCTTTTAGCTATCAGAAGATGCAGCCTTCCGCTCACTTATCACATGACTGAAGGTCACCAAAACAACCCTTTCAATGTTCAGCAACCCATCTATGTCCTCCCTTCTCAGTTACCAATCTGCAATGACAGTGGCCTCTGTTGTACCAGACCATAGCTGTTGTGCTCCTTTGGTTTGTTTAGCTGAAGTTTTTCTATGCCTGTATGATCAGTTTACAGCATGGGCCTTTATGATCCCTCTTGATCACTAATTCTGCAGAATACAGAATTTGGTTTATGCTACAGCCAAACTCTTCTGAGCTTTTACACCCAGGCTGGCCATCACACACTGAAATAAGGACTGATGAACTTAAAACACCGTTTTCTGGGAGGGAGCTACTGCTTTTTTAGCTGCCCATCCCAGAAATCTGTGTGGGACCACAGGGGAGCGAGAATGTTGTTCCAGTACGGGGATTTAGAGATAAAAAGTAATAGAAAATGTTGGGCTATATGTAGAGTTGGGGCAATGATGGAATGATAGAATGGTTTGCATTGGAAGGGACCTTCAAAGATCATCTACTTCAGCCCCCTGTCATGGGCTGGGACACCTTTCACTAGCTCAGGTTGATCAGAGCCACATACAACCTGACCCTGAACACTTCTCTGGGCAACCCATTCCAGTTTCTCACCACTCTCATTGTAAAAAAATTTCTTCCTTATGTCCAATCTAAATATACTCTTTTTCAGCTTAAAACCATTTCCCTTTGTCCTGTCATCACTACAGACCTCAGTAAAAAGTCTCTCTTTTTCTTATAGGGCCCCCTTATAAACTGAAAAGCTTCGAAAAGGTCTCCCTGGAGCCATCTCTTCTCAAGGCTGAACAATTCCAATTGTGTCAGCATTTCTGTGTAGAAAGAGCTGTTCCATCCCTCTGATCTTTTTTGTGGCCCTCCTTTGGACCCACTCTGACAGGTACATGTGTTTCTTGCACTGAGGTCTCCAGAGCTGCATGCAGTACTCCAGGTGGAGTCTCAGAAGAGTGGAGCAGGGAGAGGAGAATCACTTCCCTCAATCTGTTGACCACATTTCTTTTGATACTGTCCGGGATATGACTGGCCAGTAACACCACGTCCTGCTCTGCAGGGCTATTCTCAATCCATTTTTTCCCCAATCTGCATTGATATAGGGGATTTCTCTGACCCATGTGCAGGAACTTGCACTTGGCATTGTTGAACTTCATGAGATCTGCATGGGCCCACTCCTCAAACCTGTCAAAATCCCTCTGGATGTCATCCCTTCCCTCTATCATATCAACTGCACCACTCCACTGGTGTTATCTGCTGATTTTCTGAGGGTGCACTCAATCCCACTGTCTATGTCATTGATGAAGATATTAAACAACGCTGGTCCCAGTATAGTCACTTGGGAAACACCGTTCATTACTGGTTTCCATTTGGACACTGAGCCATTGACTATAACTCTCTGGACATGGTCATCCGGCCAGTTCCTTATCCATCTAAAAATGTATTAATCAAATCCTTAACTCATTGATTTAAAGGTAAGAATATTGTGGTGTACTGTGTCAAAGGCCTTACAGAAGTCCAGGTAGAGGACACATGTAGCTTCTCCATTGTTCACTGATGCAATCACTCCATACTAGAAGGCCACTAGATTAGTCAGGATGCTAACTCTTGTGGTAGAACATTAAGAACACCTGAGAACAAATGCAAATGAAATGTTTTCTTTGGTACCAACAAATCTTGAAAACTTAGAAAGGTGAGAACCTCTGAGTAGAAGTGAACACTTCATGAACAATAGACAGCCTGAAAATAAGTCACCTGAAAAACTTATAAGGGCATTATTAAAGTCCTTATAAAGGAGGTGAAGAAGAGGTCAAAATCAAACCAATACAAAAGTATAAT
This sequence comes from Jacana jacana, assembly GCA_013400555.1. Classification (NCBI taxonomy): domain Eukaryota; kingdom Metazoa; phylum Chordata; class Aves; order Charadriiformes; family Jacanidae; genus Jacana; species Jacana jacana. The sequence goes on along the minus strand of VZTM01025943.1, from coordinate 134,662 downwards.
GGCATTATTAATGTTATAGAGAACATTGGTTATAAAAATGGGACTTTCGATAAAATTAAAAGATAGGATCCTCAAGATCACTTACAGGAAATACTTATTCAAATAATCAATAAGTCAGCTACATAACTTCATGCCAAAGTTGTTGAGACCAAGAACTTTTGTGAGTGTCAGAATTACCATAATAAATCATGCTCATCCTGGAGGTAACATTAAACCACATGCTTCAGAGATGATTGTCAACTCTTGTACACCTCAAATGAGAAGAGGGAGGGATGGGAGGAACAGATACCTGATACCTGACTACTGCAATATCTTAAAGGTTTACTCTAAAACTTCTTGTCTGTCAGAGACAGAGTACAACTCACAGATCTTCAGTTCAACCTTAGAAGGCAGCCTCTGTTTTGTACAGGAGTTGTCTGGCCACAACCTTCTTAGAGACTAATTATTCAAGTGTCGTTTGGATTGAATATTGCTGACCTGAGAGGATTAGGAAGGTCTAGCAGCACTGGAGCATGAGTCACCAGAACAGTATCTCCTCCTGGATGTACACAAATACCTTATTTTGTTCCTCATCAGCTGTGACTGGGTTATCTGAACATGTCCTAGGACAGCCCATGTTCTAAGCCTTTCATGGTCTACACAAATTCCTTGCTTTTCAATGTCAGTTTCCCTAACATTAGCAATGTAGATACCCTGCCATTCCATTTAGGATGCCTATCTTTTCACATTTCTCCATTTTAAAATTTTATGGTATGATGCTCCACTTGTTGCCAAAAGGACCCTATTTATGAACCTCATCAGGTATATGCTTGGAAAGGGTGCTGGTGCCCTTCAATCCATGGTGGGTACCATTAAAATCAATGTAAAACGGAGGTGGGATGAGCAAAGATAGATTTCTAGTTTTCTAAGGCTTTGTTTGTAGCAAAGTTAACTTTCTAAGACATGAGAATAATCAAAAGAATACTGTGGGTTTTCTTCATTTTCATTTTCTGATTATTCATATAATTACACACCCTCTCCTGGATTCAGATTCATTTATAAATTGCAACTGGGACAGACAGCAGTTGAAGGATAATTGGGTAGTTTACATAAATTAGATCCCTTAGGTATATCCAGGACAAAGTCAAGATATTCAAGCAGAAGAAAAGAGATGTAAAAAAACCTGAAAAAGTTAGAATTAATTAAAAGACAACCCACTCAGTCACATTTAGAGCATTTGGTAGTTTACTAAAACACACAGTACACCTAGAGGGCAGTAATCTATTTTTGGTTCTTGGTTTGACTGCAATCAAGTGACTATGGAATATGTCTTCTGTGTGTTATCTCTATTATCTTTTTTAATAATAAGGTGGTGAATGATTGTAGGTGGGTTGTCATATTTTAGAAGAAAAATTCCACCCGAATCCCACCTCCACCATACAATTTTCTTCTCAGGCTGGATTTGCACTGAGCTTTTTGAGTTTCACATGAAGTCCTCTTTCGTTTATTTATTATGTGTTTTCCAAAACCCTTTTTGCATGTTGATTTCTAACAAGTGTTTTGAAATATGCATTGTTGTTCCACAAAATAGCATGAGGAAAGGTTATATCAGGTTATAAAGCCAGAAATTACCAAAGACTAGACAGGATATCTTTTCCTTGCCAAAATTGTTGATATGGGTTTGAGACATAACAGCTGTGAATGTTATTTGAGGTGTCTGCAAATAAAGAACATATTTGGACAAAATAACTATGCATTAATTTATTTTACTGATTCCAGCCAGAGACAGGTAGCAAATAAGAAAAAAGACATATCAAACCTACTAGCAGGAACAGGGAGGTGCTCTGCTGCTATTTAGTATTTCTATTAAGAAAATCAATTTATTTTTAAATTATAAGACATATTTTTATTAGCAATGTTTGTCTTGCAGAGCCAGGAAGCTAGCAGTTAACAAGCCTGGATAGTGTGATTCTCTTCTCCATAGCAATGGAAAAAAAAAAGTTTGCTTTCAGTTCCTTGGAGACAGAAGCAGGAGGATGAAAAAGAATAGCTCTCTCTCCAGTCAGCAAGTATGAGGCTGTGGTGGAGAATAGATTTTCAGAGGGTCGTCTGCTTAAGTGACTGTGTAAGTGCTGAGGTACCACAATGATGGATGTTTTATAAATGCCTAGGTAGGTAGATAGATATGACAACCGGAATAGTTCCAGGTTTAAACAGAAATGAGGTACTCCATCACCATGTCATCTCCAGAAAGTCACTTGACCTTCTTGTTCCTGAATCAGACCAGCTGTAAGAGCTGATAAAAAGCAGTCTTTCTCTGAAACCGAGAGCTTAATCTAAACTTATAGCTTTCAAGCAAAGCTTTTTAGTTGATTTGAGTGGACTTGAGCTCAGATCTTAAATACTTCACATCAACTGGTTTTTCTTGCTGTGCCTTATCTTATGCTTATTCTTCTCCCTTCCTCCTCCTCACTCCTTGCCTGTCAAGCACTGACCATTAGCTGCTAGAGATGGCTGAAAGGTTTGTCAGCTTGCTAGTCTGGGCTCTTCCCTCCCCTCTCCTACTCCTCAGTTTCTTCATGTTGTACATATGACTTAGTTTATCAGGAGTTTCCTATTTCAGTGTTTTATAAGTATGTTGTGGGACAATGCAATTTATCCTACAAGGACGAAGCTGACAGTACTGTAATTAAGAATAGAATAAATGCTAAGGGTGAGAGCAGATTGCAGTGAATGACTGATTATTTTTGATAAGGAAATTGCTCTGCTGGTAACAGAATCCACTGTATTTAAGAGCTGAATTGAGATGCCAGAAACAGATGCAAAAAAAAACCCCATGCATTTACCAGTGTAAATATACTACCTGTGCTGTTCATCCGCAACATATAGTCTAGCTCTGCTAGTAGCTTCCAACAAGCTGGTGACCATCAAGAGATGTGTATTATTTGCACATAGATAAATTGCTTGGTAAATTCATAACTTGCATATTTATCATGTGACTGGAAAGTGAATTTCATTGTCATTGTCACCACAGCAAGACAAAGCATGGACTCCCCCAGATATAGAGATCTGACTCAAAACAATTGGTGTGAATAATGATGCCTGCCATTACTGTTTGGTAAGGATCCTGGAAAGCTTTAGGGGCATGAATATGTGAATGCCCCAGAAGTCCTTGTCAAGTAAGTAATTGTAACTCCAATTTTACAAATGAATGAACCACAGCAGAAATCCAAGGAGATGGCATCTTCATGATGGGGCTTAGAACAGCTTTCTAGAGCAGCAAGTTCTCACACAGGGATGGCTGTGGACAAGGCAGGTGACAGAACCAACATCTGGAATTTTTGTTCCATCTAACTGATATTGGATTTGTTCCAACTGAGATCAGACTACACAAATTCATCTATACACCTCTGTTAGCCATGCAGACCTGTGAGAAAAGGGGCAATGGTATTCAATTCAATCAGTAGGCCATACAACACAAGTGCCAGTGTATTTGGGCATCATGCCATTCAAGTGCAACTGGTACGCCAGGGCTGCATTGCGTGGCTGATAGCAGAGGTGTGTTTGTCTATAAGATGTTGCTGTGCACCTTCAACAACAAGTTGCCCAGAGAAATGGTAGACACCGCACTCCTGGAAACGTTCAAGGTAAGGCAGAATGGGGTTTTGAGCAATCTGATGTAGTTGAAGACATTCCTGCTCATTGCAGGGGGGTTGGAATAGATGACCTTGAAATGAACCTTCCAACCCAAATTATTCTATATGATTTTATGTAGATCCCTGGCTTTTTTAAGTGTGCTGAGAGGTGTGAACCATCAGAGACTCCTGAGTCCAATCTCACTGGGTCCCCCTGCAACCCAGAAGCACACATCCATCAACACACAAAAAATTCTTCTGAGGGAGACATTGTCAGCTCCCACCTGCAAACCGTTCCTTCTGCTCCAGCTCTTCAAAGTGTCTTGTGGCTCTCAGCCAGGGAAGCTTTTAGGATGCAGCTTGTAGGATCAAGAAAGCCAGCCAGTCTGCTTCTGGCAGGGCCATTAACACCTTATATCAGCACTGAAGATTTTGTCTTTCACTTGATTAGCAGGAGGACCATGAAGTAGATTGCCATAATCACTGGTAATTCTGGCTATGTTATGCTATCTTTGTCAATCTCCCTAAAATCTATCTGTTTCTCTCTCCCTCTTAAGGGCTGAGAAGAAAGAAAAATCAATCTGCTGAAAATACAGAGGGAAAACAGAACCCATTTTCTCCAACAAATGACACATTCCTAGTAGCAGCGTTGTGTGGCTTTTAATTTCACCAAAGGAGAGCCAGTAATTATTTATAGTTTATCACAACTGGGGAAAGGTTTCCTGAGGTACAAACTAATTATATTTTTAAATAAAGTGATAGTCCATGTAATAAATGATCACATTTTCTAATCATTGGGAGATTTATGTTACTTTATTCAATCATCTGTGTGTAGAATTGAATCCTTAGTAAATCAACTGGAAAGAAAACATCCAGATTAAATTGAGAGTTCTGCAACTGTGAGGCACTTTGTAATGAACCCGGTAAGAGGGAAAGGATTGGGTACACAAAGCCCCTCAATACAATTGGTTTCATACGTTAAAAGAATGGGTGCAATTGACAGCCAAAACAGAATTTGTATTACTTTAAGGTCAAGTCTTAGTCTGTGCTGCACAGATTTGGCATGTATTAAAGGATAAAGGCAAAGACAGTCCTGTCATCTGCAGGGTATCTCAGTCACAGTCATTTGTTTAAGGACGGTAATTAGAATGAATTCAAGAATGTAGAATAGGTGACTGCATATGACATTTCATTTATGGCAGGCAATAAATGACATGATCTTATAATGAAATTAGTCATCATCATAGACTTCTCTTGTCGATCTATAAAATGAAATGCCATGGAGAGCAGCGTATTTTTCACTGTTATGCCAACATGCCTTTTTCATAACGCACATGATTAAAATAAACCTGGGAACTAGAACATGCAATCATAGTAATAGCATTAATAGTATTTAATCTATGTGTTGGGTGCACAAAAACCTTTTGATGCTTGAAACAAAAATGACCTGAAAACACAAGTTTGCCTCAGTAAGGCAGCAGCATGCAATGCCAGGAAGCATCTACAGAGCTAGAAAAAAAATCAAGATACAGACTGCTGAACAGCCCTGGAGCGAAGCAGCACAGTGCTATGTTGTGAATGGCAGAACCATGAGCAGAGACCTACTGCAACAGGGGCAGATCCTCAACTGGTTGCTGGAGCCCTTTGCAGTCCTTAGCTAGGTAATGCAGAGCAGAGAGGGGCTGGTAACAGTTCTAGGAGGGCACATCAGGTTTTATTTTTCTCTTCCACATTCAAAATGAAGCATACTGAAGACCATTGGGAACCTGGGAGATGTTGTCAAAATCACCTCACACAGGTGATTAAGCATAGAAAACGCCAGTCTAGCTTTTCCTTAACTTGAACTATTTTGGGGAAAAATGTAAGCATGGGCTGACCACTCATGCAGAAGTGCTGGGAGATATGAGAAGGGCAGAGAGCCACCACAGGGACTTGGGGATGAGCTGGGTGAGGACACAGGACTGTGGTGTGTGTGTATCCAGCATCTCTGTGCCCTGGCCATGGGACCCTCCCCAGTGTATTACAACAGAGAAGAAGAGGCTAAATTTACCACTAAACCTCCAGGTACCTGCAAGTATATCCCTCCTCAACCCCACATTCAACCATCAGTGTGTCTGATTACATGAGCAGGACATGCTGGTCACGTACCTGAGAGATTTTAATTAGACTTGGAGCACTGGCAAGCTTCCAAATTTCTCATGAATCTGGATTTCCAGACATTAGCAACAGCTATTTGAAGGTCTTGTTAAAGAGCTGGTGGGCTAAACTTTCTCCTTGCACTGATTCAAAGCGAAGGACCAGTTGATATCTCCTAGATGAGCCAAAGTTAAAAAAACTAAGTTCCCACCCAAGGCAGGGACCAGCATGACAGGGCACACAGGAAGAATTGGAGAGATTAAGTGATGATGCAGGACTGGGGCAATGCCTAAAGAAATCATGTTTGTAGGGATCAGAAGTGAAGTGACCAAGGAGGTGAGAAGAGTCCTGTGTGATTGAGCCATGAGAGATTCCACTGAGAAGAGCAATTCCCCGTTGAGGGAGGGTAGATGCCAGTTCACCTCCTGGGACTGATCTCTCCATCTTCCTCACATCCTGGCTGTGACACAGATGAGCGGAACTCTTTCAGAGACTGCTCCCACCTGCCAGCTCTGACATGCTCCTTAGGTCCCTGAGGAAGATGCTGGTAGGTAAGATGGGACCCAGTGGGATGGTTCCACAGCTCTGGAGTGTGTGATGTTAGCCTCATGGCTCTTGGCCATAAGCAGATTTTGCTCACAGGATTAGGATGGATGGCAAAAGGGTGACTATTCACTGAGAAATCCTGACTCATCTCTGCTTTCAAGAGGCATAGACAAAAGGCAGGTTCAAACTTAAGTAGATTATTACAAAAACTCCTCTCAAAACCCAAGCAAGAAACCTGGGAAAGTGATGCTAAGCTTTATTGCGCTGAAGGAGCTACTCTTCCTGCTCACAAACATTAATTAAGTAGCTAATAAGCAACAGTTTCTTTAAAGACAAGGAATTAATTATACCAATAAATAAGTCACCAGTAACAAATTCCTGGAGCATTATCATAGCAGCAGCAGCAGTTTTCTCTTTTCTCCTCAGAGAAGTGCTTGCTACCTTTTGTAGATCTCTGCCAGTCCCACGTGGGGCTGCACCTTGTGCTGGGTGTTTTGGTCATGCTTCCCATGCGGGGTTCCGTAAATGGCTTGCTGCCACTCTCAGTGGAGGACAAGAGCATTGGGAGCTCAAGCAGAGAGAGTGTGGGGACCAGCTTCCACATGGGGGCACCAGACTCATGCAGGTGGTTTGGGGGACCCAGCTTTTCACAGCCCATCCCGACTTCAGGCTGAACTGACAAGCAAAGGGCCTCTAGGAGCTCAGCTTGAGCCAGGGGCACTGACTGCACTGTTTAGCTAATAATTCATCTCCTGGGCTGTGCTCCATGCTCCCACCAGCTCTTCTTTAGACAAATTTGCTATAGATAGGCCACTGACTGGGTGCATGCCACCTGGCCTCCAGGTCCAGGGTTGGGCCCTGGCTCCATGTTTAGCAGCAGAGACATAAGTATATAGTACCATGAAAATCAACATGGAGGACCAGTTGTCATTAAGAGGTTGTTTAGACTCAGATGAATCTGCTGTTTGTGCAAACCTGTGCAAATTTCCAGCTCAGGCTCCAGTCAAAGTAACATTTTTTAGGTACAAGGTACAGTGCTAGCTACATCTACCCTAATTATACTAAATTGCAAACATTGAAATCATCATCAAATCATAGAATACCAAGTTGGAAGGGACCTCAAGGACCATCTGGTCCAACCTTTCTTGGCAAAAGCACAGTCTAGACAAGATGGCCCAGCACCTTGTCCAGCTGAATTTTAAAAGTGTTCAGTGATGAGGAATCCACCACTTCCCTGGGGAGATGAGTCCATTGGCTGATTGATCATCAGAAATTACCAGAAAGCAGAAGAAATTGCTCTGATGTGCACCACATTATTTGTATAATACAGCATTTCCAAGGGGAGCACTTCCAGGAGAGTAAGAAAATTAGCATAGTTTCAAAGCATGCATTTAATTTCTGGAAGGCTGGAAAAGGTCTTATATTAACTAAAGTGTCACCTTTCAATCAATGGAAGCTTGTATTTCTCCTGTACAGGAGGATAATGTGACCAAAGCAAAATGAAGTGTCTTTCGTCATTGCTTTCCATTGCAAGGAAATGTTTTGGGTGCGGATAGTGACAAGTATTAAAATAAGTTTGCTTGATGGTTACTGGGAGTGCAAATTCATCTTGTTGTCTAAAAATTCAACGATACTGTACTCTGTGATGCTAACATATACAGTCTGACAAGTTTTTGTAGGTGTAGTGGTATAAAAATTTCCCTCATCTCTTCCCCCCTCCCACCTGTGACCCAGTTAGTGGGTCTTGAGATGATCCTTCAGTAATTTAAGCTGTAAGAGCTAACTCTGAGAGAACAGACTAAAAGGGTACACATTTGATGTGTGAAGGCAGTTGTGTCCAGCCGTGAGGGAGAAAGAATGCAAGGAGAGAGGGAATAGTAGGCATTATGAGATTAGTAGCTTCTTAAACAAGTGCTGCTGGGTCCATGGGACCATGATGTTCTTGTCATTGAGGTAGGGGCAGATGCTTATAGTTTTGGGTTCCAGTCCTGATGGTAGCATTGGTTAACTATGGTGAAAATTTAGCAATCATCTGTTAATACATAAATTGTTTTTTTAGGTTTAATGCATACTTTGCAATCTTCATTTTAAAATATACTCTAGAAGAACCTAACACTAATGTTACTCAAAATACCAGAGAATCTGGAAGAAAAAAATAATTAAAAATTCATTTAAACAGAAGACTTTTCTGTTTAAAGTCCTCCCCAAAATCACCTAACCTCTCTAAACAGTTAAGCTAGCTGTTGACTCACGTTGGTTCATATGTTGTTTATTTTGCCATACACAAAGTCTATTTACTGTTTTTTCATTTAAAGAAAAATGCAGACTTGTGCCCCTGGGGAGTCAGCGAAAGAAGGATTGCATGTATGTATTTGAATGACTACAAATGTGTTCAGTTTCCTTCCCCAGGTGCATACTGCCAATGGTCTTCAGCAGATGTAAATCAGCTGAGCTCCAATTGCTCCAGCAGAGCTGAAGTCAGATGATTTACATTCACGGGAGACTTGATAGAACAGCTCAGTGCCTGGCTTTACATTGTGAAGAGGTTTGTTGGCAAAAAAGCTTTGTAAAGCAGGGAAAGAACATTTTCCCGGCCCAGGACATTTCTGTAATTTAAACTGTTATTTACTCAATGCAGTCTGGTTTGTACTAAAAAAACCCCAAAAAACCACAAAAAAAACCCCCAACTCTTTGCCTCTTTGAAGTTATTTGTATTGTTTATTTCAGGTGGACAAGAATCAGAACTGTTCCAAGGAGAAAGAAACTGTGCAAAAGAAGGAAAACATCTGTGTAGCTGTTTGTCAAGCTTATTTTGGGGGGTCCCCAGGAAACTCCCTCTGCTTCCATGCTGCAGAGGTTGATTTTGCTCATCAAACCCATTCTTGCCAGTTTTGTAGGCTAAGGTGATTTGAGCAAGGTTTGACACAAGAAGATAATTGTTAAGGGCTGAAGTGGGCATGGTAAATCTTTTCTTGTTTTCCCTTAAGAACAGTACGGAATAGATCTGAGCAACAAGGTGGTACAAATACCTACTGCAGGTCAATTTAGTGAATGATGCAGTATCAGCAAATGTCAAATGCCCAGAGGAGAATATGTGGCCCCAAATAAGCTTCTATTGTATCCAATGTCCATTAGCTGATCTCTGACATTCTGACATTTCCTTGCATACTAAACCAAGTCTAGATACTTCTCCTAATCCAGCTCCAATTCCTCAAATGTTTGCCAACTTCCTGGCAAGGCCGGGGACAGTCACTGCTTGTATTTGTTAAACCTCCAAGCTTATTGCAAATGACTTCATTTTCACCAAGCATTCAAGAAGGGGACAGGAATAACTCTGTGTAGGAAAGGTGAAGGAATATCAGCAGTCATTCAGGAGATATGAATTAAATGGATTGGTAAGCTTTAAAGAACCTTTCTATCGCTTCAGAATTTAGGATAAGATTAACTCACTTCTATGGCACAGTGGAAATCTGCATTAGAAGAATACAACAGAAAGACATTTGACAGTCTATCACAGTGAGACAGAGTTAGATGCTAGAGACGGATGTTGTGTTCTTCCTACAGCATGATGAAAAGGCACCAAGATCTTTGTGTTAAGTATGGTGTGGAAATAGCCTACCAAAAACTGTGAGAGCCCGAATGAATGTCTGGATTATTGCATTTTATGAAAAGTGTCTGGATCATGGAAGAGACATCATGAAATGCCTAAAGAAACAAGTGTTGAAGGAGTGGAATATCTGAGCATATACATTAAAAATGTTTAAGTATGGAGTATTTCATACTGGTGCAGCAGAGATTACACAGTTTTCAGTGGCATATTGATACTCTTTCACAGACTTGCCTGACCACCAGTTGGAGACCTTCTGCTAAACCTACCTTTGATGCTTATGTGGAGATGGAGGTAAACTTAAAGTGGGAAGATAGTGACTGAGGTAATGCAGGAAAACAATAGACTTCATTGCCCACTAGCACAATGTGAACAAGTACACCAAGATTTTTTTGCCTGATACATGTCTTCTGAAGGAAATGGTTTGGGGAAGTAGGGTGGGAAGTTTTTGAGTGGAATTACGCAACAGCCACTGAAGGTGAAAATTTTGCTGAGCTCCAGCTACCTAGATATTAGGTCAAAGCTAGTCTTGCTGAACTCTTCTGTGGAGAAAGGTAGGCAGCCCTAGAGGGCAACTCCTGCATATTAAGGAATTTACCAGAACATTTACCAGAACAGACCAAATTGGAAACACTGCGTAATGAAACTAGTCTGTTTTGTTTTGTGGACTGATGCTGCAAAGGGTTCATTCTGTCTTGGATGATTGCTGCTCCTCTCAGTAAATATCTGCAGAATTGTTAGCTGATATAGTCCCCACTGACAGCTCTGATGGGCGGCTGGTGACCAGGGACACTTACACAGCAGGGATTCTGGTCTTGCTATGAAGACACTTCAGTAATAGGAGCAACCCCTGTTGAGAAGAGAACACGGAATACCATTGAGGGCATTCCTATAAAGAACAGTATCTCCAAAACATTAGAGCAGACAAGCAGCAGCTAACATGAACACCCCTGAACAGCACAATGTGCTCAGACTAAACTGAAGAAAATCTTCCAGAACTCAGTTTGTGTGGTTTCCTTTTACCAGATGCAGACACTGTTTGGCTCTGGGTAGTGAATTGTATGCTACGGGTGCTCCTTCCTGCAGTCATACTTTTCTCCATTCTTCTGTAGATTCAGGCTTCCCAGTGCTTCACAAGAAGCTCTTCATTTCAGAGCTATTATATCTCTCCACAAAGACAAACTTGGAATATTCTGGAGAGAACGGAGAATGCTAAGAAATTAATTCAGATTGAACATTTGGAGGAGCTGACAGAGTCATTCTAAGAAAAGCAAAATGAATTGTGCAGTGACTTGTCCCCTGGTTGTTGATGGCTGGACAACCAGAACTTCCCTCTTTTCGGAACTACAGGCTTTTTTATTTCTTTTTATTTTTATTTTTATTTTTATTTTAATTTTTTTTTAAATTAGTGGCAAATATAGTATCTCTCATTATTTGACAAGCCTTAGGAAGCCTAGGCCTGAGTCACCTCGGTCATTGTCACAGTAGAGTGATGAGTGCTGCATGATCTTTGTTTTCTAGGCCAGGACACCAGGGCAGGATTATCAGGCAGATATTTGATTAACAATACAAAACCACAGAGCCACAGGCAGGTAGAAGTAGTCTGGGCTCTGCTGTACTCAGCTTGGAGTAGGCAGAGACAAGAATTGTGCCAGAAAGCCAGCACTTTTATTACCTTGTGGTACTTGAGACATCACAACTGATACTATAAATATTAGGAATGGCACCTGCCAGAAAATGCTAATTTTCTAGAGTCCACCACTGGAAGTGATTTGCTGATCCATCATTTATTTATTTTCTATATTTAGTCTTCTCTTGAGGAGGCTGAGGAGGTTACCATCAGTACTAACTCTTTAGGACCTCTACCGCTCTGCAGCCAGTACCCACAAGACAGAGTCACTACAGAAGCCCCAGGTTGCCTATTACAAGGCAGACTTTCCCAGGTCCTGAGAGCATTGCAGTTATCAGTAGAAGGTGCAAAGAACTCAGAAGTCCCACACATATGTTGTTACTATCATGTGATCCATCTCTGTTGTTTGTTTTGTTCTGAAATAGTCCAGGCTTAACTTTGAGAATGTGTACCTGGGCAAGGAAGTATAAGAAATACATATGCTGGGGAAAAAAAGTTCCCTAAAAGTAAAGCTGAAGATCAAGGAGGCCTGGCATTTGTTTTTGGCAGCCCTGGATATGCTGGTGTGCACTGTCAGAAGACAGGCTGCTGTGTTTCAGAAATCATCACCACACACTCATCAAAGCTCCTTTGCTCATTAAAATCCCTATGTTCCCTCCTATTTGTTGTGAAAACTGAGTTGAATTAATCTCATTAATACATTTTCTTTTACCCTTTTATATAACTAATAATCTCTGAAATGTAGAAGAATATTAGTAGCTGGTGAGAACTTCTTTGTAATGGTACTGAGATAAAATAATTTTGTACATTAAAGCATGTGTTTTCCTTCAAAACTCCTATAATCCAGCACTGACACTAGTTATAGTTTTTCTTATCTATCTTATTGTCTCTCAGTTGCTGTCTTTTAATACTCCATTTCTCATTTTCTCTGCTTCGCTTATTGTCTGACACAAATGAAGGATACATGGGCAATTATTGGGATTTTCAGGGCAAATTTGGCAGCCTCTTTATTTACTTTGATTGAGATGACAGTCATATCTGACAGATTTTTCAGGAACAGTGTTTGTTAGCTGAATAAATGCAGGTTGGCAGTGTTAGCAGTCCATTTCCATTTTGGCTGAAACATCTGAAAATCTATTCTGATTCAGTATTGAACATTTATGCTTACAAAACCAAAAAACACCTGGAATCCAAGGCATTTCTCTGTACACAGTGTTTTTGCGTGTGACCCATCGAGGCAGTAGAAGTTACCCTGCAGTTTGCTGCTGGCTGTGGTGATTGACTGACACATCTCAGGCAACTGGTGTCTTTGTAACCTACACTTTTCCTCGCTCTCTTGAAAAAAAACAACCAGACAGTGAAATCACTGTTTCCAAAGACAACTGCAATTGCTCAGTCTTCCGTGTCCCTGGGCAATTAATAAACAGAAGACTGGTGGTGGTTCTAATGCTTCCATCACAAAAAGCATGCCAGAAATCATGAGATAGATGGGCACCACTGTATATGTGTAGGTCCTGGTCTTCGCTGGCTGTTAAACAGGTAAGAGTTGAGACTGGGCTCTTTCTACTTCTCCCAGGCCATTAGTGAGGATGCCCCAGGTCTGGGAGGATTAGCAGCGGATGTGTAAGGAAGGCACATGCCTCAGTCTCTTCTACACCTGCCCTCTCACTGCCTGCCAGTCAGCACAGCATGATGCTCCTTGGTCTCCCTCATCACCTGCAGTTCCCTTCCTTCCCCTGTGATGCCCGTAACCTGCTGAAGCACCCCTGTCACCAGCCAGCCTGGCCTGGAGTAGCAGCAGGGCAGGGCCAGGAGATGGACCTGAGCCCGAGGTCGCAGCCAGCTGAGCTGACTGATACCCACTGGTGTGGTTTGACCCTGGGCACAGCCTAGGATTAGAGTGGGCCAGAAAGGGCTATGGGTAAACAGTTCAGATGTGGCAACCGTGGGTGGTGGTAGGAGAGATAAACTACATGGATGTGACCTGTGCTATGCTTGCTCGCCTCTGGGTGAGAGCTTGGTCCCTGACTCATTTATTAGTAGAGGAAGAACTGCTTAAAGTCAGGCACGTTTGATAAGGTCAAGGAGAAGGTCAGAGCTGCTAAGAGAGGGAAAGGGCTAGGCAACAAGTTGCTAAGGGCTGTGTCTGGTCTTTTACTGGCCTCTGTACATAAGGCTCAGTGATTTTAGTGGGTGGCAATGACGTACAAAAGATGTTCAGTGGACTCAGTTCAAAATTATCTTTCATAATTCCTTACAGAGCTACTCTGGTGGAAACCATATGTGTCTGAGAGAGGACCACCACTCATCTCTGTGTGTGAGACTTGTGCTGGATGTTTCTTCCCTGAGGCTGCCCACACGCTGTTCCCACCACACCAGGCTTGGTCCTGTACTCCCACAGGAGCATCTCCAGTGAATTCACTGCCCTGTGACAGGGTTGAGGTCTCCTTATGTAAATTGGATTAGACTGAAACATCAAATGCTCACAAGTGTCCTTGCTTTCCCCACTGGGGAAGCAGGTGGCCAAGGCTTTCTGATGTCTGTTCTATAAAAGCAGGAAAATGTTCAACAAGGTGGCTGTGAGGTGCAGATGCAGCATACCCGAAAGTGAACCTGGTCTCACAAGACAGACACAGCCCTTAGCACAAAGAAGTTGCAAAGAATGAGTGAATACACACATGAGACTGATGGAAATATATGTGTGAATTCTGCCTTCTAAATGCCATGCTCTAAACACAAACCCCAGAAGCACAGGCTCCTGAGTGACAGCCATTTCCAGTGGCTTCATGATATGATCCTGCACATTTCCTCCCAAACAGCTGGTGAACTGAACTCGAGGAGTTCAGGCTCATTGCAGCAGCCTCCAGCACAGCTTGTGCAGAAGAGATTGGATTTCCATCCCAGCTGCTTGCTATGGCACCAGTGAGACAGCCAATGATTGCACATCTAACCCAGGATGGGTAAAAGATCACTGAGAGAAGTGGTGTCCCAGCAGAAAGGATGCTAACTTAATGCAAAAGGACTGCAGTGTGTTATCACATTTACTGGCATAAATCAGGAGCACCTTCATCCATGCAAATAAGGTTACTCCACCACAAATCCCATAGGGACATGACCAACATTATGGTGATTCCATTTTTTTTAAAGTAGGATAAAAAGATGGTGCCCATTGCATTGCAAGTTTGTTCACTGCAGGAACAAAGACATCTGTGGAAGAGCTCTTGACACTTCTAAGCCTGTGCATGAATCACTGCACACAACACAGATTATCAGGAGAAAAAAAAAAAAAACCAGACAGGTCCAATTTCCCTCTGCAAGTTGTCAAGTCACATTTTCACTTTTAAATACTTCTCAGGATTGCCAAGGTGGGGAAAAAACTCAAACCCTAGAAGGATTTTCTGAGCTTGATTAGTTTAATGTCTGTAGTTGGCATCACCTTGCAAACCAACAGAAGCTGTCTCCTGGACATTGATGCTACACAATAATGGACAGAGGTAGAGCAGAATTTCTACCCACTACTTGCCATCACCTCTAACTATATGTTTATCTGTCAAGGATTTTTGACAAATTGCAGGCAAACATGTGTCCTGTCCTATTAACTGTAGAATAATAAATTCAATGGTTCAGCCCAATGAAGGGATGCTCTCAGTCCCAGAAACCAGGCTTTACCTTGGCCAGACATTGGGTTTGTGCTAATTATTGAAGAGTGTAGTGTCTTTTTAAATTGGTTCTTAGTATAAAGTGGTGCATGGGCACTGAAGGGAAGAAAGGCATGCAGGTTCATTGTCACAATTCTTCCTCACCCAGCTATGGGAGATCCCTCATAAAAGGAACATAAGAAAAGCAATTGTTTTCTTCTATGAAGGACATGGCAATGACCAGGTAGCTTTAACCATGTAGAAGTCCTTTTAAAATTATCATAGCACAGTCTTTTATATGAAAAGCTTAACAACGTTTTTATGTCTCTGATACTCAGAAACTTCCATCGTGGATTCTCATAATGACACAGAAAAACTTGCAGAATCATAGAATCATTCAGGTTGGAAGAGACCCTTGGGATCATCAAGTCCAACCATCAGCCCTACTCTACAAAGTTCTCCCCAACACATTCAGGGATGGCAACTCCACCACCTCCTTGGGCAACCTGTTCCAGTGACTGACCACTCTTTCTGTGAAGAATTCTTTCCTAATGTCCAGCATAAACCTATCGTGTTGTGACTTGAAGCTATTCCCTCTCATTCTATCGCTAATTACTCATGAGAAGAGACCAGCACCAACCTCTCTACAATGCCCTTTCAGGCAGTTGTAGAAAGTGATGAGGTCACCCCTCAGCCTCGTCTTCCTCAAACTAAACAGTCCCAGCTCCTTCAGTTGCTCTTCATAAGATTTATGCCCCAGGCCCTTCACCAGTTTCATTGCCCTCCTCTGCACTTGCTCCAGCACCTCGATATCTCTCTTGTGTTGAATTACCCAGAACTAGACACAATGCTTGTAATACTTTAAAATATGATGCCACAGCTGAAATCCATTTCAAATAGGTTTTTAAAGCTATATATTAGAGAAGTCATTGTCTTGCCTCCATCACATACATCAGGGGCAGAATTGTGGACTGCCACTCTCCTGCTACTAGAGTACACTTCTTTTTGACACAACATCAAGAAAGTGTAATGCATGAAGAGATTAAGAATTGAGTGGGATCAGACTTCATCTGGTTGTGTTTTCTAAGGCCATCTGGTTAGCATCATGTGTTAAGAGAGCAAGACTGCTGCTCTAAGTTTAACAGTGAATGATGGATTAAAACCACCAAGAGTTCAGCATTTGGTGATACCAGCCTGGGGAGACACTACACATGCCCTGGTAAACAACTTAATGTCATCACCTGAAATATTCTCCATACATTGACTTGTAGAGTTGGATCTTTTATATAATATCTTATAGTTTTGTCCAGGCCATCTGGAATACAAGCTGCCAAAAGCCATAAAAGTTTGCTGCTAGCTTACTTCAGTACACAGAGTTGTGGGTTTTTTTAAAGGACAAGAGAAATGCAAATAACAAGGTGTCAAAATATTGGAGGAGAACTTCACCCTTGAAACAGGTGGCCTTTTTTCCCTAAACCTTAACAGATTGGAGTACATACATTGGCGCAAGAAGACTGTCTTGCCATTTTGCTTCATTGTAAGCAAAATAATCCTTTTTTAAGTTACATTGTCATCCTCCTTCACCATAAGCTTCTGGAGCAAATATGCTTATATTTTGTCCACTGAACACAAAAGTACAACTCGGTCAAGGGAGTAAGGTCAGGCTTTTCTGAAGTTTACTGGAATAAATTGTACACTTCAATTTAGGTGTTTTAAGAAATGTTTCACTAAATTTTAGCCACAGTCTCCTCCACAAAGCTGTTGTTTTTACTTTCTTTTTCTCACGTGCTTCACAAAGGCAAGAGACCAGATGGTGAGCACCTGATGCAGATTGAAAAGGCATTATTACCAGCGTGTAGCACAGCTTTGTAACTGCTTACTTAGAGCTAGCTACAGAACAGAGTTGGCTGAGATTGGGACCCCATTGTCCAGCTGCCCACCTGTGTGCTGTGGGTCTGCAAATGGCTGACCTGGAGCTTGGGCAATCCAGATCATGGAAGCCCATACCCATCCGTGTCAAAACAGCTGAAGAGGTGTGAGAAGGCCAAGTAGATTTTGCTTATCTCTGGTGTGTGGGAAGTTAAAGAGATTTTTTCTTTCTGTACCTTTTTTTTTTTTGTTTTCTGTTCAGGTGACAAATTAAGATTGTTTTGCCATACGCTTCATGAATGATTGCATAGATGGCTCAAAACAAAACAGAATTTATCACAAACAATAATCCATTCAGACAGAAATATTTTTTAATTATTTCTTTTTGAGGCGGTCTTTTGCTTTACTTTTGTTGATGTCCATTTAACTGCAATCATTATCTATTGAAGGAAGAAATCTTTTGTAACGACTCTGTTTTTTTCAAGTCTGAAATGCCAGGTGGTGACAGGTTGGCATCATTCAGTAGATTGTTTCATATTTGGATTCGTTTAGAGTTGTTGCACCTTCATAGACTCCACAGAATCATTTAGATTGGAAAAGATCTTTTTGATCATCAAGTCAAACTGTTAACCTAGGACTGTCAAGTTCACCACTAAACCATGTCCTGAAACACCACATCTACCAGTCTCCAGAGATGGTGACTCCACCACCTCCCTGGACTGCCTCTTTCAATGCTTTTGGTGAAGAATTTTTTCCTGATATCCAATCTAAACCTCCCCTGGTGCAACTTGAGGTCGTTTGCTCTTGTCCTGTCACTTGTTACTTGGGAAAAGAGACTGGCCCCACCTTGCTACAACCTCCTTTCAGGGAATTGTAGAGAATGATAAGGTGTCCCCTCAGCCTCCTGTTCTCCAGGCTAAACAGCCACAGCTCCCCGAGCTGCTTCTCATAAGGCTCAATATGTTCTCTGACAGAAAATGCAAAATTAAACGTTATCAAGGCTGAAATAATCAGATGCCTCTTAGAGGCCTATTCTTTACCATGGCTTTAGCCATGGAGGCTTTAGCCATGGAAATTTTAGCCATGGAGGTTTTACTTGCTCTGACTAGACCCAGTCCTAGAAGTGGTGACACTGCAGTAATAACTGTAGGATCCAGGCTTAGTTCCTGTAAAAGCTGTTTGTTTGAATGCTTTCTGTTACAGAACTGGTGAATATTTCTTTATAAAATAATCCAGATGAATTGCCAATCACTGTGTCATTACTTGCTTCTAGACCAGGAAACGGGTACCCAGCAAATCTGCTGAGGCATGGTAGAAAGCAGACACCGTTCAGGCTCCTTCCTCACCTGAACGGTGTACAGAAGCAGTCGCCTGCTCACAGACAGCTCACTGCGGGATTGAAACCATGGTCTGATTAAACATGGAAGAGAAAAACTATGCGCAAAGCAAAGCAGGCAAGTACAAGGATTGCGGTGCTGGTTCACCTCTGAGAACTTCAGAAGTTTTCAAACAAGCAAGGGCAGCCTCAGCTTGACATTTTGCATAGTATGAAAGTAGAAACAAGCAATGGGATTAAAAATGAGACTCTTCCAGTTCTTGTCTGAATGACATAAGGGAGCACAAATGACACATTTTTGCCCATTTCTTAATGATATAAAAGAAACAAAACCACCCCTTCCCTCCAGCAAAAAGGTTTTGTTCTCTCTTTTTGAGCAGTAAGTCTCAATTTGCATTATTGTCACATACTGAGAACAGAGATGTACTTTGACTTTCTTATGGGTAAAAGCTGTGATGCTTTCCACCAAAGACAAGATAATGTGGGGGCTCCCATTGACCTCCACATGCACTTTGTGTTCTGACAGTTGGTAGCAAATTCTGCCTCTGGAAATAAATTAATTCCTATGGTCAAACAACAGAAAATATGACATTAAACAGGAAAACCACAGGGAGTAATTAATTTTGCAAAATAGTGTGACTTTTTTCTGTGTTTTCTATAAAAAAGAAGCAGAAACCTGGTCTCTACCATTAGTAAAGCCAAGCATATCATGTTTATTTGATAACACTGATAATTTTGTAGAAAGCATAAAATATTCTTAATCTAAGTTCCTCATATATGACAATTACTGAGTAAACAAAGAAACAAAGGAAAATAATCTAATGCATAGCCTTCTGTTGCACTTCAGGGACACTTCTCCAAACAAGTAAAGCCATACAAATATAGGATCTTATCCCATGCCATCTATAATCTGAGAGAAATTTTCTACTTTGACCACAATTGCCTATGGTGACAGGTATTAGGGGCAGCTGGACTGGACATCATGGATGGCTCTTTGCAACACTTAGGGCTTGACAGGGCTTGTTTCTGCTCTGATGGGTACACAGGGAACCCATTTCCAGAGCAGAGACAAAATCAATTTTTTTTCACAGAATTTTCAGCAATTTCCTAGGGTTAGAGCTCTGTTTATGCTTGGTCTTCCTGATATTGAAAGAATTAACAATGCATCTCCACAATTTCAGCAGACTCTTACATTAGTTGGACTCAATGGACTGATATAATTTGGAATTTCACTGTATTTGTGAATATATATGTGGGATTTTAAGATATAATATGTGATTGCCAGTTTCAAAAACTAAATTGCAACTTTGAAAAAAAGGATTACAGCCAAGAAGCTGTAAGTGCATGTATACATGAGGCCTGAGGGAACTGGCAGATGAAGTTGCCAAGCTATGCCAAGTTGGAAACTATGCTAAGGCACCTGGAAAGTAAGGAGATGATCAGTGACAAGCCAACATGGCTTCATTAAGGGCAAATAGTGCCTGAAGAATCTGGTGGCCTTCCACGATGGGGTTACAGCAATGTTGGATAAGGGAAGAGCGACTGACATCATCTACCTGGAATTGTGCAAAGCATTTGACACCATCGCATATGACATCATGGTGTCTAAATTGGAGAGACATGGATTTGATGGATGGATGACTCAGTGGATAAGGAATTGGTTTATCCAATCCATCCAAGTGATCCATCGATCACACTCGATGGTCAATAGATCAATGTCTAAGTGGAAAACAGTGATGAGTGGTGTTCCTCGGGGGCCAGTATTAGGATGGGTGCTATTTAACATTGTTGGCAACATGTACAGTGGGATTGAGGTCACCCTCAGCAAGTTTGCCTATGACACCAAGCTGTGTGATGTGGTCAACATGCTGGAGGGAAGGGGTGCTGTCCAGAGGGACCTGGACAGGCTTGAGAGGTCGGCCTGCAAAATCCTTATGAGGTTCAACAAGGCCAAGTGCAAGNCAGGCTTAGTTCCTGTAAAAGCTGTTTGTTTGAATGCTTTCTGTTACAGAACTGGTGAATATTTCTTTATAAAATAATCCAGATGAATTGCCAATCACTGTGTCATTACTTGCTTCTAGACCAGGAAACGGGTACCCAGCAAATCTGCTGAGGCATGGTAGAAAGCAGACACCGTTCAGGCTCCTTCCTCACCTGAACGGTGTACAGAAGCAGTCGCCTGCTCACAGACAGCTCACTGCGGGATTGAAACCATGGTCTGATTAAACATGGAAGAGAAAAACTATGCGCAAAGCAAAGCAGGCAAGTACAAGGATTGCGGTGCTGGTTCACCTCTGAGAACTTCAGAAGTTTTCAAACAAGCAAGGGCAGCCTCAGCTTGACATTTTGCATAGTATGAAAGTAGAAACAAGCAATGGGATTAAAAATGAGACTCTTCCAGTTCTTGTCTGAATGACATAAGGGAGCACAAATGACACATTTTTGCCCATTTCTTAATGATATAAAAGAAACAAAACCACCCCTTCCCTCCAGCAAAAAGGTTTTGTTCTCTCTTTTTGAGCAGTAAGTCTCAATTTGCATTATTGTCACATACTGAGAACAGAGATGTACTTTGACTTTCTTATGGGTAAAAGCTGTGATGCTTTCCACCAAAGACAAGATAATGTGGGGGCTCCCATTGACCTCCACATGCACTTTGTGTTCTGACAGTTGGTAGCAAATTCTGCCTCTGGAAATAAATTAATTCCTATGGTCAAACAACAGAAAATATGACATTAAACAGGAAAACCACAGGGAGTAATTAATTTTGCAAAATAGTGTGACTTTTTTCTGTGTTTTCTATAAAAAAGAAGCAGAAACCTGGTCTCTACCATTAGTAAAGCCAAGCATATCATGTTTATTTGATAACACTGATAATTTTGTAGAAAGCATAAAATATTCTTAATCTAAGTTCCTCATATATGACAATTACTGAGTAAACAAAGAAACAAAGGAAAATAATCTAATGCATAGCCTTCTGTTGCACTTCAGGGACACTTCTCCAAATAAGTAAAGCCATACAAATATAGGATCTTATCCCATGCCATCTATAATCTGAGAGAAATTTTCTACTTTGACCACAATTGCCTATGGTGACAGGTATTAGGGGCAGCTGGACTGGACATCATGGATGGCTCTTTGCAACACTTAGGGCTTGACAGGGCTTGTTTCTGCTCTGATGGGTACACAGGGAACCCATTTCCAGAGCAGAGACAAAATCAATTTTTTTTCACAGAATTTTCAGCAATTTCCTAGGGTTAGAGCTCTGTTTATGCTTGGTCTTCCTGATATTGAAAGAATTAACAATGCATCTCCACAATTTCAGCAGACTCTTACATTAGTTGGACTCAATGGACTGATATAATTTGGAATTTCACTGTATTTGTGAATATATATGTGGGATTTTAAGATATAATATGTGATTGCCAGTTTCAAAAACTAAATTGCAACTTTGAAAAAAAGGATTACAGCCAAGAAGCTGTAAGTGCATGTATACATGAGGCCTGAGGGAACTGGCAGATGAAGTTGCCAAGCTATGCCAAGTTGGAAACTATGCTAAGGCACCTGGAAAGTAAGGAGATGATCAGTGACAAGCCAACATGGCTTCATTAAGGGCAAATAGTGCCTGAAGAATCTGGTGGCCTTCCACGATGGGGTTACAGCAATGTTGGATAAGGGAAGAGCGACTGACATCATCTACCTGGAATTGTGCAAAGCATTTGACACCATCGCATATGACATCATGGTGTCTAAATTGGAGAGACATGGATTTGATGGATGGATGACTCAGTGGATAAGGAATTGGTTTATCCAATCCATCCAAGTGATCCATCGATCACACTCAATGGTCAATAGATCAATGTCTAAGTGGAAAACAGTGATGAGTGGTGTTCCTCGGGGGCCAGTATTAGGATGGGTGCTATTTAACATTGTTGGCAACATGTACAGTGGGATTGAGGTCACCCTCAGCAAGTTTGCCTATGACACCAAGCTGTGTGATGTGGTCAACATGCTGGAGGGAAGGGGTGCTGTCCAGAGGGACCTGGACAGGCTTGAGAGGTCGGCCTGCAAAATCCTTATGAGGTTCAACAAGGCCAAGTGCAAGGTCCTGCATGTGGGTCATGGCAATCCAAAGCACAAATACAGGTTGGGAGGAGATTGGATGGAGAGCAGCTCTGCCAAGAAGGATTTGGGAGTACTGGTGGATGAGAAGCTCAACATAAGCCGGCAATGAGCACTTGCACCCTAGAAAGCCAAACCATATCCTGGGCTGCATCAAAAGAAGCGCGTCCATCAGGTTGAGGGAGGTGATTCTGCCCCTCTACTCTGCTCTCATGAGACCCCACCTGGAGTTTGGCATTGAGCTCTGAGGCCCACAACTTAAGCAGGACATGAACCACCTGGAATGAGTCCAGATGAGGGCCATGAAAATGATCAGAGGGATGCAGCACTTTCCCTGTGAGGACAGGCTGAGAACTGGGGTTGTTCAGCCCGGAGAAGAGAAGGCTCAGGAAGACCATATAGCAGCCTTCTAGTATTTATAGGGGGCCTACAGGAAAGATGAGGAGGGGCTCTCTCTTTGTCAGGGAGTGTAGCGATAGGATGAGGGGTTATGGTTTTAAACTGAAAGAGGAGAGGTTTAGATTAGATATCAGTAAACAGTTTTTTATGGTGAGGGTGGTGAGACACAAACAGGTTGCCCAAAGAAGTTGTGGACACCCCATCCCTGGGAGTGTTCATGTCCAGGCTAGATGGGGCTTTGGGCAACCTGGTCTAGTGGGAGGTGTCCCTGTCCATGGCAGGGGGGTTGGAATTAGATGATCTTTAAGGTGCCTTCCAACCAAAATCATTCCATGATTCTATGATGTTTATGGTAGTTACTACCAGACAGATTTTTGACATAGTGTCTGATCTGTCATTCTTTGTCCTGAACTTGGCCATTGATTTAGCAAAAGGTGTGAACTTCTCAGGGAATTAGGGTAATGAGGGAAACAAAACCAAACGAAATCAAAGAAGTCACCAAGAAAATAAAAGGACAATTTCCCTTAGCAAGAAGGATCTAGTCCAAAGCTAAATGTTTTAGATCTTCTGAAAAATGCAGAGGGCCTTCAACTCTAATTATCTTCAGCAGGTTTTCAGCACTTGTGACACTCGGCAGAACTATACTGGTCCTTGAAATGCTGTATATTTGCATTTGCAGCTCTATTAACCTTACTGATACCTGTTGATTGCACACCACATTTCATACACTGCGTATGTCCAGCTGACCTGGTGTTGACATCTGTTCTTCCAACAATATAGATGTGCTTAATTTCAAAATGCTGGACTAGGAGTGTCACATTGCCTCATATTATTTTTGTCTTGTTTGTTAGAAGTATGTCTCCTTGGAGATCAGGTCCTATGGAAAAAAAATAGATTGTCTCCTTTCAGCCGTTAGTAGCAGCTGAGGTCTGGGAAGAGGGGATGGAGAAGCAGCTGACTCAACCCTGTCATCTGTGTTTGCTGCCCAGAGAAGTGTGGGGCTCCCTGCAATGGAAATCTTCATGAAGCAACTGGGCTAAGCCTGGAAATGATGACATATTAGTGACCTGGGATAATAGTGCCCATGTACATTGCAGAGTGAGAACACTGCAATTCCACATTTGCTAAGACCTTGCTGTTTCCTCTGCTAAGGAAACAAATAATAAGCAATGCCCTGAGAGAAGAAAGGGAAGAAGAAGCACTGATTTTTCAGACTAATTTAAAATTAAAAGTTCATATTATCAGGCAGTCTAAGAGAGTCTGTAGATATAAGAGTAGATTTAAAGAGCTTCAAGCTTCTTGGCTTGAAGGCTGTTCAGCAAAATTGAAAATGGCACCAAGTTAGTGATTAATAAAAATATTAAATGCATGAAAGGATAATGTATTAATATTTAGAACAGCATTACATTACCAATCAGTTGTTTTGTTATAATGTGCGCCAATTATCCTGTGCTACTAATGCAAATACATTTTGATCTGTTGAATCAATAAGAGAGTTTCATTATTACAGCTTCTTGTTCTGTTTTGGAGTGCCTGGAAACAATGAGGTCACGATTATCCTTTGTGTAAATGTTGATAAATGTTACTCATATTTCTTAAGGCACTGCTGGAAGACACAGAGATTTTACAGGGGAGAAGAGAGGAGAGGAGAGGAGAGGAGAGGAGAGGAGAGGAGAGGAGAGGAGAGGAGAGGAGAGGAGAGGAGAGGAGAGGAGAGGAGAGGAGAGGAGAGGAGAGGAGAGGAGAGGAGAGGAGAGGAGAGCTCACTGAAGGTATATGAGTTAAAAACGTTGTAGTGTAGTGCAGGGAGTACTCTGTCCCCTTTCCTTAGTGACAGGCTATGGCTGTGCTAGGAAGCAGTGCCATGCCTTGAACTGCATCTGTGCTTAAGAAGATTTGCCGCCAAGCAGTGGGCACCCAAGTTCACATTTTAAGGCAGGTTCTCTCAGAGTAAATCCAGTCTGGCCCCAAGAATGGCCACCCATCAGAGACACTGGTGAGTTAATGGGAAATATGTCGTGGTCCTGTTTAATCCAAAAAGAATTCTGTTCTTGCACTCCAATGCCTTTTCATAAGGTGACCCAAACAAAGGGAAAGGGAACTACTGGCTCAGATTCAAAGAGCACTCCTGATGTGAACTGTAATGCCAGTGCCAGTGCAATCGCATCACAGTTCTGTTGTAGCTGAAAGAAGGTACAGTTATAATTTTGAGGGGTTTCTTCCAAAGACAGCTACATTTAACATCCTTAATATTTCTTTTCACTCTTTTTGTCACTGCAATTGCTTGCTGCAACAGGCATGCCATTTTTTTCAATGTTTATCTAACAGTAAACATCCTGCATTCTAATCAGTGAGCTCAGTTATGGTCAAAGAAACCCACTGAAAAAGGGAAGATGTGATAGTTCATTATTAAGACTTCATACCCACTGTTCTTTTAATGTTACAGAGAGCACGATAGAACTGGTCAACATTTTTTGCTTACAAACACTTTTTGATGGGAAAATGAAAAGACACTGAGAGGTGAATCAGTGCAATAAGAATCTGTTGACAATCAGCTGGCTGTCAGCAACTATGGCTGATGGTAAAAAGGATGAATTTAAAAGAATACAGCTACTTGAAATAAAAGCTAAAAAAGTAAGACATTTTTCTTTGGGCACAATGTCTGACAGTAACCAGTCTAGAGCTTGTGCTTTAAAACCAGGTGGCAGGAAAACCACAAAGAGGAAAGCAGAGAGCTAGAGGTTATGGTAGTGTTACAGATCACTCTCAAAAGAGCCCGGCTGTTATACTGTTCTTGCATGACCACAGCTGTGAAAGCTAGCAGGAGCTGATCAACAGCTTCTGGCTCACAGATGTTATCTGGAGGGGGAAGAAATATATATGGGAAAAAAAAAATCCTATATGTTATACATGTTTTTAAAAGCCAACACCATTTTTTGTTTTCATATTTTACTTTTTGTTTCCCTTCCTCCCCTTAAATTTCACATTAAAAATAATGCCTATTTTCCAGCAAGTTTTATGCAGTCTCAGGTAAGTTAGGATAATTTGAAAAAAATGCTCATACGAATAGTCCAGTGAATGCAGAGACCGTTATCCAGACAGAAGAAGCATGTTAGAGTCTGATTTTTTAAAAATTGGTCATTTCCAGTTAGGAAGAATAAAATGTAGTAGATTTTACTTGCTACTCCTGGGTTAGCCTTTCAGCTCTATAGAGCCAAGGTAAATATGTATGTGAGAGCTGGCTTTTACATTTTGTTATTTGTTTTTTTAATGAAACATACACAGTCATGTTAATTTTCTATTCATTTTTTATTATCCCCATTGCAGGTCTGAAAACACATGCAGAAATGCAAAGAACATTTTAAAACACACAACTGGAGAGTCTTCTCTCAGTTACAGGACAAAGATGATAAAGGGCGGAAGAGGAGGAACACCACTGTGAAGTCAAAGCAGAAGCTATTGTGGTTTCTAACAGCTCTGCACTGAAGTGACACTTTTAGCTCTCCTTGCTGCAAATGTGAGTGGTCACCCTTCACCATTTTGATTGTCTTTGGTACACACTGAAGACGGCTTCAAGCAGAATTTATCATCCTGAGTCTCTGAGTCTCAAACCAGGACAGTCTCCTATCAGTTATGAGAGCTGGTCAGGCTGCCAAGCTTTCAAAAGTAATGGGCTGGAAGTGTAGGGCCCTACTTATGTACTTAATTGGAAGATATATTGAGACCCTGGTCCTTTTTTTGTGTCATTATGAGATTGCTGGTGGCTTCCCTGGATGTGATTATCTCCAGCCTCCCAATCTTGGACTATAGGCTTCCCCCTCAGCCCCACAAGGAGAGTGTAGGAGGAGGGCACAAGATGGTTTAGTCCTTGTAAGCAGGTTATTTACCCTCTTGGTTTGCCTCCCCACCTCCAAGGACTGTAATTTCCTGGATGGGGAAAATATTAATTTAATCTGCTTGCATAGACCTGTTGTAACAATTGGTTCAGTGGTGGGATGGAGCATGGCATGGAGCCAGTGTTGGCATTTTGGTGGATTGAGTAGCTGAAGCAGGAGGGTTTCTGGCCAGCTGCCCAGAGAATGACTGGCCCCATCACCCTGCTCACCTGGGCATGCAGAAAACCACCTCAGCCTTCACCAGTCATTCCCATGGGATGGCCCCAGTATGAACCAGTGCCTTCATATCCCGTCCACATGGCCTTAAGCAGCAAAAGGAGAAGGACACCACTGCCATACCAGCCCTTAGGTTTAGCAGGGGTCAGTGCCTGTCCTTGAGCCTGGAAGGTGTTTTGGACACATGGAGTATTCCGTAACATTGTGGATTCAAAATCTTGGCAATATACTTACAGTAATATACAAAGAAAGTGTCTGAAATGCCAAAAATCATGTCTCTCTGGCAGTGAGGCTCACCCGGATGGCCTTGTGTGTGCAGCCATGTCCAGCCCTGGCATATGGTGTGAAAGGTAATGGCCAAAGGGTGCAGCCCCTGGGACCAGGCTGTACACCCCTCCAAATCTGTCCCTTACAGTCCATGTGAGGGCAAGAACTTTGTATTGTTCCTCCCACCTTGCAAGGCACTTACTGCAAATAAAACATTGGTGAAACACTAACAGAGATATTGTCAGAGAGGTCACACAATGCTGAGCAGAGCCCTGAGCTGAGAATCATAACTGTAAGCATTGACAAGATCCCAGCAAGAAGTACTCAGCAGAGTGTTTCTGAGGTAACTGGCATCTCCTGCTGTGATAAAGTCTCTGAAATATTTCAGAATGAATATAGGAAGCGTATATCTGTATGTTCGTTCATCAAAGATGCTGCAAGGGCTACAGTACCTGAGCTGCCCATATATTTTATGGTATTATTAACAAGTAGGAATGCATGCAAAGGCTCTCTCACAGGTAGACACAAATAACTGCTAAAGACAATTATATCTTAGAGAGAACAGAGATTCCCTGAAGAGGCTGATGCTGACTATAACCTTAGGAAGGATTTTTACACCAGTTAAATTCTCACAAGTATGATTTGTTTCTAAAGAGATGGACAGATCTGCTGTCCTATGGACCGTATGCACTTCACTATGTGAAGTCCCACCTTGCTCCCCTTCTGCAATGGGAGCAACTCCAACTGAAAATTCCCCCCTTTATCTCCCAGGCATTAATGCCTGAAAAGTACCAGTGAACCCAGTGGTGAGAGACTACCAGGAACCCTGGTGACTCCCTGGCACAGCAGCTGCCCCAGCTCTCTCCACCTGCACTGGGCTTTTGCTGTAAGTCTGGTTATGAAGTGCTGGAGAGCTTGTGAGAAATACAGTACAGGCTGACCACGGTCTATTGGCTCAAAAGCTTCCCTGTCAGCTAGGCAAGGATAAAAGGGGAATGTAAAGGAAGGACAGGGTTTCCTCCCCTCAGTAGTACCAGTCCATGCAGCGTTTGTGAGATGCAGTAGCCCTGTTGGACTTTGCAGCTTCCTCCTCCATTGCATGGCTGCAATCCAACTAGGAAGCATGTTGGTGATCAAAAGGAATTTAGGACTTAGGCTGGTTGGAAAAGGTTGGGTGGAGGGACAGCTCTGGCAATGGCTGATGGGCAGTTTGCCTTAGTTGTCTCTTTATTATTTAAAAGTTTAAGCTTACTTTTTGCTGTATTTGTAAATGTAGAGTTCAGAAAAAATCTGTAACTCAGAGTGATGGGGGCTGGGGAAGCTGACTATAAAGTGCACAGTTATTCCTAGTAGGATATTTCTCCATCACTCATGCAGGTGGGAAATTGGAACTGCTGTGACTCATCAGTTTTCCTGTTCATGGTGTCAGGTATGAGTGTCACTCTATATTTGGAGATATCCTTAGCAAGGATGATAAAAAAAAAAAATGAAGCGCAAAAACAAGTCAAGCAAGAAGACATTTCTAAACCACCAAAATGCAGGAGAAGAGCTGTTTGTTAAAAAAAAACAACAACAAAAAAAGCCAACAACAACAAAACCAAAAAAACCCACCCAAAACTCAGTACTAAGCCTTTTGTAAGGAATTGTCACAGAGTTAATGTAGTGGTAGCAGTGTGGAAACTGGGAATTTGAGTCGAGGTTTTCAAGAGACCTCAGTCCGTTAGAAGTAGAAATCTTATTAAAATGTAATGGGATTTTGGAAGCTAATATGCATAGCTCCTTTTAAATCCCAAACATTGTGGACAAACTAGATGCATTTCAAGACAGAGGGCAAGATCTGTAGCAGGTGTAAATCAGAGAAAGTCTATTAGAAATGTATAGGTTTAAACTAAGGCAGTATATCAGGGGTATATAAGTACCACCACATTTGCACTGATTATTTGAGCATGATTCCAGTCTGTGCAACAATTTTAAAGGTGTATCCTTTACTTGTTCCTTAAAATAATTAATAAAAGCAATGCAAAAAAAACCTGAAGGAGCAAAGTCTATATGCCTGGGTGGTAAATATATCACGGAAGAGTACCTGGGTTTGTTCTGAATTTGTGAGGCACCTAGCACATAAGGAGCCATACTAGCCTGAGATTAAGAATTTGGTAATTGCCAGAATACGTAAAATATAGATGAAGACTTTTGAAGCCCATTTGTACATTCAACTTTGCCTAGAGTCCCATCCCCAAAACTTTTCCCAAGCCATTTCTTCAGAAATTCTGCAAGGCACAAAAAGCCAGCAGACTCGAGGAGATGCTGCAGGTAATAATTATCCACCACGGCAATAAAAATCACTAGTGAGACATCATTCCTTCCTGATTACATCAGCAGCCTAAGGGCTTCAGCTTTCTAGAAACAGTTATCAGCAGCTGAAGAGGAACAGAGTAGCTTCAGTGTGAAATGAAGAAAACTAGAAAATGTGACCTATGACAGATATCTTATCCACCCTGCAAGCAGGCTGTGTTTACACTCTGTTCTGCCCTGGTGAGACAGCTGGCATATGAAAATGCACCTAAATAGACAGTCCAAACAGCGGAACAGCAAGTACCCTCAAGAGGTCTGCAATGATGAGTTGCTTGCCTTCTTGGACCCAAAAACATGACAATGGGTGACTATGTTGATTTGCTTTGAGCACTGTATAACCCTGCAATGTATCACAGCTAGGGATGCTAGAGTCATTCCCAGTACCTTCAGCACCTCTCCATACAGGAGCGCCAACAACAACTTTGCAGCTGCACCCATATCTTTACACGGTTTCTTCTGGTATGATCTCTCTTGGAGAATTTAGATGGAAAAATAAAAGTTATCCAGCTTGGAAGGTTGTTATACATTGACTAACAATGCAGGACCATAAGCCATAGAGTATGTAGATCCACTACTGAAGTTTCAGGCAGTATGTTAATTAACTAGACAAGGCATCAGTAAAAATCTCTGGTTTAATTTCTTTAGATAGTTTCCAAAACATATTGCTTAAATACCATTATTGTGGGTTTTTTAAATTAAAATCACTAGAATATTTTTTCTGCCTATTCCATGTAGTCATTCCTTAAAAAAAAACCATTGCAGATTTGCAAAAACTCAAATGCCTCTGCAGCCCAAGGGTAGTTAGCAGACTGTATTGGATAATTCAATTTCATTAGCAGATCTTTCACTCACAGTAAAAACTAGAAGAGTGCATACTTATGCATGTCCATCACTCCACTGTATTTTGTGCTTTATGAATTGCTGGTGTCAGATTTATACCAACAAAATTAAAGTGTTATATTCTATTGCAGCTCATTCTGTGTTAATATGCTAGACCATGGTATTAATTCAACCTTTGGAAGAGGGCTGGTCTGAAGGATGATGTGACAGTAGAGGATTTCCATAGGAGTTGAGTATGGTCAACTGCTGCTATCTTGGTTGTGATTTCTTTAGTTCTTTCAAGCACTTAAAACTTCAGAAGGGCCCTCTTTTCTCACTTTACTTTCTTCTTTACATGGTTGGACTTGGTGATCTCAGAGGTCCTTTCCAACCGCGACAATTCTGTGATTCTGTGAAAAAACTACAAATGAACAATCTGTAAAATTGTGCAGAGCATCTCTGGTACCTGCAGGAAGGTGGTCAGCTGTACCACAGAGAGGGAACGTGGAGTTAACTTCTTGGACATGAGCAATCGCTTATGAGCCCGGACACCCCACCTTGTCCACTCAGGTGTGGATGGCCAGGGCAGCGATCTCCAGTAACCTTTTCAACTCAGGCACTTAGAGGTTATAACATCAGGCACACACAGTCAATAGCTAACTATTGTACAGCTGTACCATTTGTTTTTCCTGATGCTGTTCTCCCTGTCTGCTTGTACCACGTGTGGCTATAATCGAGATGAAACAGAATGATTACAGGAACATAAGTGCATTAGGACATGCAGTCAGCTGGAATTGTTCTTTCATGCTTTTTTATGAATAGCTGCTGAGCGGACAGGGGAAAGTGAATATAGGTCCTCTATACAGTTCATTGCTTTCTGCATGAGAAACTTATACTCTCAATGCAGTTATCTGACTGAGGCTTTTTACACCTCCTGTCCCTTTTTCAAGTGATGGACTGGCAAGTGAAGGCAGTGCCGTATATTAGGGTGGCCAGAGAATGGGCATGTGTGTGATGTATTGTAGTGCTGTAGAGCAGCTAATGCTCCACTGCACCTTGTTCTACACAGCAGCTCTGCAATGAGTAGCGTAGATCACAGGAGAGTGCAAGATGGCTCTCTTCCTCCAGTGATATAATTAGATCCATTGCTCATCTGTCATACTGAAGTGCTGTAGCAACAGACACTCGGCCATCTGTGACACTGCTCTGCCTGCTCCTCCATCAGGAATGCTGACACATCTGCATGTTGCTGTGTGCCCTGGTAGCAGGAACTCAGACCTCTGGCTTAGGTCTACATCACTTTGGCTCCTACCCACTCATCATCAGAGACGCTGTCTCCAATTCTGACAGTGACAAGGGGCAGAGACAGTAAGTGTAAAGCTGTACAGAAGCACCTTCTTCTGTGGATTTCTCATTCTTTCTCCTGCATCTTTTGCATCTTGCCATGTCCTTTAGTGTGCTCTTCTTACTCTGTATGCTCCCAGGGGGCATGGATCTGTCGTCATTATTTATCTTCCCTTGTGCCATCTAGAGCTGTAGTAAATCCTGAAGAAGGTCACTGCCATTAGCATATTGCAGTAAAAGCATCACAGACAAATGGGGTCTGTCCCTATAGGGAGGGAAAATCCTGAGCCCCAGAGACAAGACCTCAGCCCTTCTTTTGTGGCAAAAGCTTCATTTATCTCTAAAGGCAATCCTGTGAACTCCCAGGTCCAAGGCATTGCATTATCAGAGGTTATGTTTCTCTTTGCTGTTTCATAGCAGTCCTCTGCAAGGACACAAAGCACTGTGTCCGGTAGGAGGGATGTTTGATCTGAACCTATGATGGCTAGACTGCAAAAATGAAAGTGAGGTATTTTTCAATATTTGTACATATTCCTGCTCAAGCAGGATGAAAAATGGAACCATAGCAAATGCTCAGAGGAAGATAATCTTAAAAAACAAAAATTAGATCCCCACACATCAGTTAAAATACTTCATGTCTGTCACAACCTGTTTATTTATGGGTTTTATTTATAATTTACGGCTGTATCAAAAGCCTTTGTGTGAAGGCACAGCAAGGCTCTGGATTATGGTCATGACCTGCTTCCTGGAGCTGCCTGGTTTAAAGCATACCTGACAGTGGTGGAGAGGCTGAGGATGGCAGTTTCCCTTCCCTGCCCATGGAGCTGGATAGCGGTATCTCCCACTGGGCTGGTGTCAGCCAGAGCCAGCTGAGGCAAGTACCAGAGGGTGTTTTCTGTAAAGTCCCACTGTGAAAGGACCTTAAGATTTTGTAGCTGCTACCAGCCTTCCCAGCAGCTGATGCAAGCAAAGCAGCAGCAGCTGCAAGTTGCAGCAATCACTGCTTGCAAAAGGGGGAGCTGGGGTGTATGACACCTTCATCTTCATATCCTCCAGCATCATCCTTTCTCTTAGATGACCTGGTCTATTGACAGTTCTCCCTTTCAGAAACAGCAGCCTCTGCTACTCTTGATGATATTTCAGGTATTTCAGTCATCTCTGTATCCACACAAGATGCGCAGCAAGCATTTTTCAGCTGCACTTTCTTGCAGGGCTCTAAAAGCATTTGAGCAAGGTGTTTCCAGCAACAGCAAGCAGGTAGATTCCATGGCTAACAGGCCTTTTTGCAGGCAGATGGAAGATGGATGTACTGCTGAAGTCCTCTGGGTTGCTTTCAGCCACATCAGCTGGAAAAGCTGAGCCACATATGAGCTAGATGAGGCTCTTCTATCTGATATGTGTCACAGAAATCATGGCTTCAGCTGATGTCTTGCCACTAGAGATAAAATGAATACCATTAAATGCCTCCTGAAAGGACAGTTCTTAAGGAAGAAACTCCATGTTTTCATTGTGCATGATATGTCCAAAGACCTCCTTTTCACATGCTGTACTTGTGAGTGAAGAAGTTGTTAATGTGCTCAGCCCTGGGCTCCATCTCTTCATTTGCTGAAGTGAAGCACTTCTCTCTCAAGGGGAGAAGAAACAATAAATAAGAGGCAAGAGACTGTCAGGGGTCTGATAAAAACTTCCCATGCTCATCAACCTTCAGCTGGATCTCCTCAGTGCTCTCCTGACACCACCTATCCTGCCTATATCTCAGCTCTTTTAGAAGGCTTCTGTTCTTGTCCTTTATGTTGTCCAGGGTTGCATGAGACCCTCAGGTCTAACAGCTTATCAAAGCGAGGCCAGCTTTGAAATTATATGCACCTTCAAAGTTAGATGAGAACATATCTGGCCATGCCCAGAGAGTTGTCATTAATGGGGCAAAATCTTGTTGGCAGCCACTCACCTGTGGTGTCCCTCAGGGCTCAGTTTTGGGGACAGTCTTATTTCATATCTTTATGGATGATCTGGATGAGGGAACTGAGTGCACCCTCAGTAAGTTTGCAGATAACATCAAACTACGTGGGAGTGTTGATCTGCTTGAGCTTAGGGAGGCTCTATAGAGGGTCCTGGGTAGGTTGTATCAATGGGCTGAGGTCAATTGTGTGAGATTTAATAAGGCCAAATGTCAGGTCCTGCATTTCGGTCACAACAACCCCATGCAGTGCTGCAGGCTCTGGGAAGAGTGGCTGGAAAGCTGCCTGGCAGAAAAGGACCTGGAGGCACTGCTGGACAGTTGGCTTAACATGAGCCAGCAGTGTGCCCAGGTGGCTGAGAGGGCCAACAGCATCCTGGCCTGTATCAGGAATAGTGCGGCCAGCAGTAGTAGGGAAGTGTTTGTGCCCCTGTACTGGGCACTGGTGAGGCCTCATCTCAAGCTCTGTATTCAGTTCTGGGCCTTCCACTACCAGAAGGACATTGAAGTGCTGTATCGTGTCCAGAGTAGAGCTACTAAGCTGGTGAAGAGTGGAGAAAACAAGTCATATGAGGAGAGGCTAATGGAACTGGCCATGTTTAGTTTGGAGAAGAGGAGGCTGAGGGGAGATCTCATTGCCTTCTACAACTACCTGAGAGGAGGTTGTAGAGAGGTGGGTATTGGCTTCTTCTCCCAAGTGAATAATGACCAGAGGAAATGGGATGAAGTTGCAGCAGGGGAGGTTTAGATAAGATATTAGGAAAAATTACTTTACCAAAAGAGTTGACCCAGCCTGCCTGGGGAGGTGGTTGAGTCACCATCCCTGGAGGTAAATTTAGAAACATGTAGATGTGGCACTTCAGGGCATGGTCTAGTGGCCAAGCTTTAGGGAGTGGGTTGTGGCTTTGTGTATGGTTGGACCTGGTGACCTCAGAGGTCCTTTCCAACCAGAACAATCCTGTGATTCTGTGATATACAGACAAGTTGTGAGCATCTTCAGTGGTGGAGACACCACAACTTCTCTGGGCAACTCAATCCAGTGTTTGACCAGCCTACCTGAGAATTTTCCCCCTAATATCCTGTGTTATTGGTGTTACACTACCACAGCTCAATATATATATCTTGGGCTTTTTGTTGCCCCTCTCCTTTCATATCTACAGGTTCAAGGTAGTGATGAATGATTGTCTTCACCTGGGAGTCATATTTGCTCCACCTCTCTTCTTATTCCCTTGTATCTATGTGGGACTACTTTTAAGAGTGATTACTTAAATTGCTGCCACTGTTGGCCCTAGCTAGTAAGAGTAGACTAGTGTTATCCAAAGGTGTGGATGGGATAGGCCACTAAAAGACTCACGGAATAACTCAGGCTGGGAGGGACAGCAAGGGTCTCTGCTCCAACCTGCTGCTCACAACAGGTCAGCTCTAAGGTCAGACTAAGCCGCTCAGGGCTTCATCCAGTCCATTATTGAAAACTTCCAAAGTCAGAAACTGCACAAACTCTCTGGGATACCTTCACCCCTGTTTTATTGTCTTCATGGAGAAAAAGTGTCTCCCTATACCCGAGCTGAAATGCCTGTTTCAACTTATGTCCTTTGCATCTTCCTGCTCAGACTCACCTTGGAGAGCCCATCTCAGTCTCCTCAATGACCTCTTCACTGGCACTGGGGGTTCCTGCTAGGCTGCCTGAAGCCATCTTTGCTCTAGGCTGAAAAAAAAAACAGCTCCCCATATCTCTCTTCATGGGGCAAGTGCTCCAGCTCCACCATCTCCCCTGAACTCACTCCAGTTTATCAACGTAGAAAAATACTGGGAGTCAACAAAACTGCAGTATCCAGCTGTGGTCTAATGAGTGCCAAGCAGAAGGAGATAACAACTCCTTGATCTCTGTCTCTGCCTCTGTTTGTTCAGCTGTTGGCCATCATGCTGTCAGGATTCACCATTGATCCATGCCCCATTTGCTGCCCACCAGCAACACCTGTGTTGTTGCAAATGGTTCTTCCACCCCAGGTGCAGGACTTTGTACTTGTCCTTGTCACATGTCATGAGATATCTGTAGTCCCAGTCCTCTAGCCAGTCTAGATTTACCTTGAACGGCAGCCCTGACCTTGAGCGTAACAACTGGTTTCTCCAGTTTGGTATCGTGTTGAAAACTGAGAAGCAAACCTTCTGGCACCTCCTCCAAAGCATTGGAAAATGTATTAGACAGGACTAGTGCCTGGACAGACATGTGTAGTGCTCCTGTCCTTGGCCTGAGACAAGAGTCCTGTTGTGCTGCTCCAATTGCTTCTGGGGACCACCTCTTGTGGTGTGTCACCACCACTGGTGAGCCTGTGTACTCTGCTCTCAGAAGAGTTTCCAGCCTCTTCCCACACACTTTTCTGCAAAAACTGCTTCATCTTTGAGCTGATTCACATCAGTGTGCATTGGGCCTCCAGGTATCTAGGTCTCTAGCACTTGCTGTGCGGGTGGTGGGTAGTCCCTCATTGACAGTAAGCTGGAGACAACAGCACCTTAAAATGAGGAACAGCTGGAGATTGCTAGATGCAAACCACCAGAAACAGCAGCAATGGGCAAATGGGCAAGCTATGTCCTTTGCCCATTGCTGGAGAAAAAAGAAAAGTACTTGAAATTCACTTTATGTATACTTTCCTGTGTTTGATATGAAAGGGATGTGAACAAGGCTATTCTTTGCTGATAATTCTGAGTTTTCAGCAGAGAAAATTATATAATCTCCAGTCAAATATAGAAAATAAAGTCAACATTTTGTCTGCAGCCCTCTGCAATTTTAGCTGAGGGAAGATAGCATACTGTAATTTTGAATCATTGATGAAAACTAGTTCACCACAAAGTATCGTCACTGTGCTCAGTTTTTCCACACTCACATTTGTGCTGACACAGCTCCAGTGAAATGTTAATCTTGTCTAATCACTAGCACAGAGCAGTTAGGAGGCCTGTGGTTTTTCTTCAGTGTATATATTCAGTACACCGATGTAGCAGCATCAGTGGAAAGCCCCAGCAAATGTATTGCTTGATTGGTGCAATTCAGCAGGCTCCTGTTAGGGGTTGTAATTAACTACCACCCAAAGAACAGACAAAAATGTTTTTGAGGCTGCTGCTAGATTGGAGATAAATCATTTGTTTGGGAAAAGTAGGACTACTGTGGAGAAAAGGTGACATGGTGTGTAACCAAAATATTACTAGCAAAAATGTTATAGAGCTCGTATAATAGCTTACTAGACAAAATCCTGGAGACAGACAATGAAATGTATGTGCCAAAATCAATTAGGACCTTATGAAAATTTAATCAAAGTTTATGGTAAATAATTCCACCCTAGATAAATCTACATTTCATTAATTTTTTATTGTTACTCATTTAAATTGAAGTGATTACTGTACAGAGCAGAAACTTTGTTGTCATAAATTAATCTAAGCACAGTCCAGGGATCAGTTTGGGGTAAGCTCTTTGCTTCATGTTAGGATTCCTGGACCTGCTCCAGAAAGCAGTTTAGCATTTTAACAAATCCCTTCCAGTCTAATGTGTGTACTGCCCTCAGAGCAGGCACTGGATCTCAGGTCTCTCCCTGTACAAGCAA
This sequence comes from Jacana jacana, assembly GCA_013400555.1. Taxonomy (NCBI): domain Eukaryota; kingdom Metazoa; phylum Chordata; class Aves; order Charadriiformes; family Jacanidae; genus Jacana; species Jacana jacana. The sequence continues at coordinate 97,321 of VZTM01025943.1, read as the reverse complement.
GTGCCAAATTTACAGCTAAAACATTCAATTTTGGATTAGCAAAACCTTAATTCCTCTCTGAAGCACAGAATAAGTTTAGCTGAAGGACTGGAGGGTGGCCTCCCCCATGCCTAGCCTGCACCATGGCAGCTCTCCATGTCAAGGATGGGGAAGGCTGCAGAGTATTCTACATAAGCCCTTTTTTATGCGTCAGTGACGGTTCTTCCTCAGACACCTGTGTGAAAAAGTGAATGTATTCAGGTATGGTTTCTGCAAAAATACAGCAAAACTTATAAGGGACTCGGGTTTCCAGATAGTGGAGTCCATACCAGTTCCTTAGACTTTTTTGAAACCAAGAAGTTGTGTTATCTCTGTATGAACAAGATAGTCATTGCATTGCTCACATCTGTCCATTCTTATGCTGGCTGTGGACTGACATGCCTAAATTTATGTTTAACCGGAACAATTCAAAGACCTGACATGTGCAGGCATCATGTGCGCCTGTGCATAGCCTGCAGTATTTTCTTTGCTGGAAAGTATTGGTTTTAACATCCAGATGTGGTTTGGATGTTCTGGAAAGTAATTCTAGAAAGCGTTCAGGGAAGTCAGAATGCATGAACTGCTCATCATTTGATGGTAGAAAGGGTTAACTAAATTCTTGGCTGTGTAAAGAGTGAAGTCATGATTAAGAGTGAAAAGGTGGCTTTTACCTTTATGTACAAAATTGGCTAGACTAGGCCTAAGGTAATGTGCAGTTCTGGCATACTTATAATAAAAGAATCAGAAGAAGTTACTAAGAGTGCAAAAATAACCTAAAAAAAACATGTGGAGACTGGACAAAATATAATTCCCTGGGATATGCAATCACTTTAGTTTAGCCAAGAAAAGTTCAAGGTGACCTCAAGAGGAAAATTAACTGGAAACTGAAGTGTTCTGTAATTCACTTGATAATTATGGACGAAGGTATAACAAGAAATAATGGTTCCTGACAAAGCTAGACAAATTTAAATGAGAAATAAGGTGCAAATATGTTATGGGGAGTTTATAAACTATTGAAGCAAACTAGAGAAGGAAATAGTTGGTTCCTAATGCATCCAAATGCCTTTCTGAAATTTGCTTAAGTCAAACACAAATGATCAGTCTCAGCACAGAGATAACTGGGTAAATTAAGTGGTCAGTGTTTTGGTTGTTTTTAGTGCTGATGCTTTAGATCTATTTATTAGATATAGATGATGTAATTTTACTTTTAAAGTATAAAGTTTATCAGTATTCTTGCAAAGCCTTCATTGGGCTTGTAAACATAATTAATCAACTGGGTGTTGATATGGCAGGTAGCAGTTTGATTAGAAATGCAAAATATCAGAACATTGCTGTGATTAATGAAGCAGCTGAGACGCAAGTGATTTCACATTAGTGGGGCAGGTGTTTAGTCTAAGAGCACAAGTAGGGTGTTGTTTCAGACAGAGAAAATCAATGACATTGCTGGAGCTCCTCCCAGGACAAAGAGCTGCAGGAACATACTCTCACTGGTAAAAGTCAGATTGATTCAATGGCTGTCATAATTTCTTCCAAATAAAACACCTATTTACAAAGAAATAAGTAAACAAGCATTAAATGTAATGCAGTATGAATTAATACTCCAACAAATATCAACACCTCAGCTGTCTAGGCAGCTAACCATCTATATTTATGCTCATAAAAACGATACAAAAATCTGAGAAATCTTCACATTTTGTACTGATCTCCACCCTTCCAGACTCATCACCTGCTCGGGACTTGTCGTCCTAGACAGGGACATCCAGAACAAGGCCCACAACATCTCTTTAGCACTAAATGTCTGAATCGAGGGAGCCATGCCTGCTTCCAGATGCTCAAGCAGGGCTGGGAGGTGTGTGTGTGGGGGTGGGGTGTATCCTGTCCTTGGCCACATTAAGGCAAGTCCTGGACATGTGACTGCCAGGGAATACTTTTGAGTTTCCCCAAAATCTATTCTTTGTGCAACTCAAGCTGTCCTACAAGAAGCCCAGCGAGTCAGCAAAATTGTCCAAACTCAAGATCCCTCCTTTCAGAGGAGGGACTAGAGGAAACAACCAGCGTGGGACGGGACAGGTCACCTTCTGCCCGGTCACCCCTGGGTGCAACAACTCTGGGAGCAGGAATCTTCATGTTAATCTTAAATGGAGTTGACAACTTGTCTTCAATGAGAGCTTTTGTTCCACTACTCCTTTGGGAGTGAACTAAATGGTACCATCAAAGGCAGCTATAATTCTGCATGCAGGGGCTTATGCTGCTCCATTTAGAAGCAAATTTAGATGAGCTTTCCCAGGAATTTAAATATATGAATCTCTATTCATATCTGTGAGAGAAGAACTAGCTGATTTCAGATCTCCTTATATGCACTGACTGGGTGATATCTGACAGACCCTTACTGCCTTCAGATATTGCCTCGCTGTTATTTATGGCACGTTGATATCACATTGTATCATGGGGATGCCACCCTACCCATTGCCATATTTGCAACATAAAATATCAGTTGAGGGAATTAATATGCAGAAAGTCCAGGCAATTGACTCTTATTGGCATATATAGCACATATTTATCCTTCTGCCAGTGAAAACCTTTGCAGAGGGATTTGACTCGCCCAAGGCTGATGATGAATGGCTCTGTGAGTTTGGTTTGGTCCTATCCCTTCCTCACCCTGATAAAGGTGAAGAGAAGCAAAAGAAGGAAATGAAAACCTTTGTCCTCAAGGGATTTGGGTAACCACATTCATCTGGAACATTTTTATTATCAGGGAGAATAACAAGAAAAACAAACTGCACAGGAGGGTATTAGCAAATGTCTTCACTCCCATTCCCCAAGAGAAAGCGCTTCTGCACATCTGTCTTGTATTTATATATCACCTCCCCTTTTCCCCTTCTTTTCCAAATTTCTACAGATAATACAACTTAGTTGTCTCCTCTCCTTTTCCCCAAAGTTCTTAATGCCTGATGAATATTCTCCATTTTTTTCCTTCAAACCAACCTGAAAATCCCCCTCCTTGACAAGAGTTCTCTCCAGCAATACCCAACCTGACTTATATTTTCCACTTTTTGGTATCCCATTGGGCAGTTATTACGCCCATATCAAATAGGAACATTTCTCAAGGTCTCTTTTCATTATTTTGAGAAAGGTCAGACTACCTCCCAGCATCAACTCCTTCAGCAGCATCTCGGCATCCCAGTCCTTCTCTCACTTTCCTGTGTAGCAAACCAGGGGTCCAGCAGCTTGGGAAAATGGACATCTGGCCTGCTCGTTGCCTTTAAGGCAATGCCAGCACTTGGGTTTGTCTTTGATATCCCAGGTGAGGGTCTCAGGTACTGAAAGTTGTCAAAAAAGGTGACTTTTGTTTTGATGGCATTGCCCTTTCTGGGGATGAGGATCTACCCTCAGTCCTGCTGAGTTTCTTCTACTAGTTGTGCTTCCTGAATGTGCACTGGAACTCTGTCAGGGAAAATCTAGAAGAAGGCACTGAAGAAATGTCCTTGTTTGTATCAGACCTGTATTCACATGATGTCCCATGCTGTATCAGAACAGGGACATACTGCAATCTCATTGGGCTCCATCTTATTCTTAGCTATTCCAGATCCTGCATAACCCCACAACAGTGCAGCTCTACAGGCACATTTTGGGAGTGTGGTTTGAATGGTTAATTCTGCCAAATGGATGTTCAGGAATATGCCTCATATTCCTGCCCCTCTCTTCTCTGTCTCTGCCTCTCTGTTCATCTGCTTTTAAGCAGGGGAAGGCAATGGCTCCTGAGAATTTCCGAATATTGTCAGAATGCTTTGGTAACCCTGAATGTGAAAATCCCTAGATACAGACACAGGCTGATGTCAAGCCAAAGAGGATGAACTGGAAGAACTGAAGTCTAGAAAGGGCTTGTTTGCACCTTTGATTCCCTTCTGAAAGTTCAGGAATGCTACAACATCCCAAAACACTTCAGGGACACTCTGAGAGAGGAAACCTGAAGCCTCAAAGATGCAATACTGGCAAAAAAAGAAGTCTTTTTTTTTTTTTTTTTTTTTTTAAATAGGTACACACAGATGAAAGAGACTCTGTGATTGCAAATAGGTGCAAACTGTGGTTTGTGGATCTGTGCCCAGTGTTGAAGTAGCATTGAGATGTTGAAGCTTCTGCAAATACTGCTGCAGTATAATCACGCCAATTATTGCCCTTTTCATCTATGTGAGGCTTGGAAAAACTTGTTTTCTGCTAAAATCACCATGATGTATGCAAATGTATTTATGTGCTATGCTGGTATTATCATGGGTCTACTAGGTTTAGTCCTGTTGTGACTGATGACCCTAATTGTAGAAGGACACTGAAGACATGGACAGTTAATCTGCCAGCAGCAAACAAGAAAAATCTGATTAAGCAAGTAAAATAAATGCATTGTGTCTGCAAATGAGCTCTGTTGGCACATTGGCCCTGCAGAGCCCTCTGGCAGCTTCCAGGCTGGCTTGGTTTGACTGTCCAACAGTAGGGCCAAATGGGTACGTGATACTTGGCCCACAGTTCTTGTCTCTTCTGCTCTGCAAACCTGAGGTCCTACAGCTCCTGAAGTTGGCAGACCCAATGCAGTTTGCAGCTCAGCTATTGCCTGCTCTGCTACTTGGCCACACAGGACAAGCTTTCAGGCCACGACTGCACTTATCAGAAGGCCATCAGGTAAAGCCAGCCTTCCAAAGAAGAATTTCACAGTGTAATTTGCCTTCATCTCCGAGGGGTCAGGGCAGCATGGTATGCAGCACTGCAATCACCAAGCTTCATGTGGAGCTGAGCTGCAGTGGAACCCTTGCATTGGCCAAGCAACAGCCCAAAACATAAGGCAGTGCTCCTCCAGCACTTTCTGATGGAGGAGGAGGAGAAGAAAAGCACCATCAGAAGCATTTGACCTCCCTACACAGGCAGCTTTTGCTAACAACGCTGTTTTTTCTCCTGAGAGATGGAGTCCTTTTCCTCACAGCCCTACATGAACACACAGAAAAGTGTAAATTTTATAAGCAACTGAAACCCCAATTCTTATAAATAAAATTATAATTCTTATAATATAATAATTCTTATAAGCAACTTAAACCCCAATTCTTAAAAATATAATTATAATTCTTCTTATCTGGCAGCTTTATCAACAGCTGCTCCTGTGCCCCTGGCAGTGTATGCACACAGCCCACCCTGTTGGGGACACTACATGGTTATGGGAATTAGGAACAGAATTTCCCAAGAGTATTCAAACATGTGGGTATACAGCACACAGAAGAGGTAGTTATATTAGGTATGGATATGAACACGCTTTTCAGAATGCATAGAATAGCTGGACTGAGTATAGCAAATACATGGCATTCACTGAGAAAGAGTTCATATCCTTCCATATCTGAGCTAGATTTTGGGAAAAATTGCAGATCCAGTGGGACACCAGTATGAATCGTGGGTTTCCTTCAGTTTTTGGAGGATGTGGATGCTTTTGTGTTTTTTCTTTTTAAATGGAGTTTAAAAGTTCCCCGAAACGGATTCAGAAGTCTCAAGTCGTTGTAACAGGGATCACCGAAGTTTTCCCAGGCTCTGCCAGTATTAGCAATATGATGACTCCAAGGGGATCTCTCCTGTAACATTTCTAGATCAAAATGGAAATTCTCACATAATATTAATTGTCCAGAACAAGTGTAGGCTGGGATGAATATGAGCTTCATAGCAGGTAGCCATTGCAAGACTTTAGAAAGAAATCAGGTTTACCTATTTTGTATGAAATTGATAATGTCAAGTTTAGACCTATTCTTCTTATATTTTGATTATGCAGATTATTTATAATTTGTAAGAATAGTCTGGATCTCCATCCGAGCAATCCTCATTGATTTTATTTGGGAAGACTTGATGAGGAAGGTTACTCGTGTAAGTAAAGGGCATCTAGCAGGTACGGGTGGATGTGGTGGCAGCAAGTGACTCTCAGCCAAAAGGACCAGGAAATAAATAGGAATCAGCAGCTTGGACACTGGACTCCATGAAATGTGAGACTGAATGGAGCCATGTGCAATGGTAAGGATCTGGACTGGAAAATAAGTCACGTAGTGGAGTTAGTATGAAAAAAAATGTAAGTCAAGGTAAGAAAAGGGAGGAATAAGCTTGTTTCAACAAAACTCTTGAGAGGTGTGATGATGGGGCAGACAGGTGGTGAAAATATCTCAATGCCAATTAGGTTGAATGTCACTTGGAGAAGACTTGTTGAGCACATTAAAGACTGTTAATTTTTGTGGAGTTTCAGTAGGAAATCTAGACAGGAGGTGGACAGTAATTAATGTAAATTGCAAGGAAAAGCCCAGGAAATCAAATGCTAACAGCCTCTACAATGAAACAAAATGAGTTAATCATAATTATCATTATTACAATGTGCATCAGGGGAATTAATAATCGTTAGTTAATTGTCAACAGTGCCATCCTAAATTTCTCCTGGTGCATTTGCATGTCTTCCACCTCTTACTTGGTCTCATTAGTTTAAAGAGTTGCTGTCAACCTGAAATTCGAGCTTTTTAAAAAAAATTAACTAAAAGCTGTTGCTCTTCTCCTTCTGCCAATTATGAGTTTGCAGTAATATAATCCTATTTTTAAAATATTTTTTCATCCATAGAAAAGTGCAAAAGGAAAACAAACTATTGTGGAACAGTGACAGCCATGAAAAAAAATATGCCATCAAAGATTCAAAGTAAACAAACTGGAAAGTCTATTTCTTTCTGGTCTCTTCCAGGACTCAAAATCTAGAGACCCCAAATGAATACGCTACCTGATCAGAGCTGTTCTTTCAGATAAATGTCACGCAGAGTTATAGACAAGAATCAAAGATTCTGCTATGTCTCTCTCATGTTTCTTAAGAGAGCTGCACTTTACAGGAAAAGTTATCTGAGTTTCTTATCAGTAGGGAATAGACCCTGGATAAATGCAGGTATTGCTGAAACAGATACCTTGTGTTGAATTTAAAGTGAAAATTGAACCTTCCTTAAGATTATGTTATGATTCTACCAACAATACCAATGATCTTTGAACCATTGTTATTTCTCATTTTAGAGATGGGCCCATTATGTAAAAGTCATAGGTAATATGACTGATACTGCACAATATGCAGTCTGTTATTCGTGTTTGTTACTCTTTACACCTGGTCACAGTTTTTATTATATATATTGTTATAATGTCCTTTTTATATATGTACTTTATTACCATGTGGAGATAAAATAAACTTTTTAAAAGCTTTGTTCAAATTTTTAAGACCATTCTGCAGTGCAGAAACAGTTGTGGGTAAACTCACACTTCAAATTGCCCAAGGTTAAAAAAACCTCAAACAAATTCAACCTGCATTATAAATGCCATCAAAAGAATTATAAGACTTGAGGCTAGAGGCTGTATCGTTTTATTAAATGAGCTACTAGGCTTGGAAAAAAATCTATTGGTCTGTCTAATAAAAGATATTTATTTTAACCATATAGTAGTTTAACTGTATAGTAGTACGAACCTGTGGGTAGCTGTCAACACCATCAGGCCTGAAAGGAGCACTGACATGGTGATACCAGGATGGTTGATCTGTCTGTTTGTGCCTGTCTGTCCTCTTGCTGTCCTCAGCAAAAACATTGCCTGCTCCCACCCAGCCCCCTGGCTGCAGACACAGTCCAATCCTTATGGCACAGTCACGGCAGCAGATTTGGGTGGCTATCCTGCTCCACCTACTATCAGCAAACACACGTCTACCCAGGAAACACATGTCTGTCGTCTAGGCAGCATCCATCATCGGCTTTGCACATCGCATCATCCATTTTCTGGCTCGCGGCCCTCCTTTGCCACTTTTACCTCTCCTAGAATCACAGAATGGTCCAGGATGGAAGGGACCTCTAGGGTCATCTAGTCCGACCTCCCTGCACTCAGCAGTCAGCAGAGACACTCCCAACTAGACCAGGTTGCCCAGGGCCTCGTTGAGCCTCACCTTGACTATCTCCAGGGAAGGGGCCTCAACCACCTCCCTGGGCAACCTGTTCCAGTGGTCCACCACCCTCAGAGTAAAGAACCTATTCCTAAGATCCAATCTAAACTTGCTCTTCTCTGCCTTGAGCCATTGCCCCTCATCCTGTCACTGCAGGCCTTTGTAAACAGCCCCTCCCCAGCCTTCCTGTAGGCCCCCTTCAGGTACTGGAACGCTGGAAAGCTCACCTCCTGGTGAGCAGGATGTTGTGGAGAACCATGTCAAAAGCCTTACAGAGATCCAGTTAGATCACATCCATAGGTCGTCCCTTATCTACTGACATAGTCACCCTATCATAGAAGGCCACTAGGTTAGTCAGGCAGGACCTGCCCTAGTAAAACCATGCTGGCTATCCTAAATCACCTCCCTATCCTCCTTGTGCCCAAGTATCTATTCCTAGACCCATGTCCAGCCACAGTCACACAACTTGCTTCTGAAGCCCTTTTCTCCCTCTGCCACATCCATACCCAAACTTGCGATTTTTTTATTCATTTGCCTGTGTAATCTTGGCCTTGCATGGAATTCTCTGCATCTTTAATAAAACATTTTAAATAGCTTTTTGGTAGTGTTGGAGCTGGGGTTAATTATTTCCTTGACATCATATATTGGTAGGGCCACAGGGACTCTTTATGTCTAGATCTACTCCTCCCATGAGGGTTAGTACAGAGGAGTGATGGTGGGACATGAGGGGCAGAAACAAAAAAGGCATAACAGGAAAGAAGATAAAAAATATCCTTGCAGGACAGTGTGGAAGGTGGGACAGCAGCTGAAGATGCTGGGAGCCTTTACGAGGAGGTCACCAATCATGAAATCACAGAATCATTCAGGTTGGAAGAGACCCTTGGGATCATCGAGTCCAACCATCTGCCCTACTCTACAAAGTTCTCCCCTACACCAGATCTCTCAACACCACATATAATCTACTCTTGAACACATTCAGGGATGGTGACTCAACCCCCTCCCTGGGCAGCCCATTCCACTGACTGACCACTCTTTCTGTGAAGAATTCTTTCTTAATGCCCAGCCTAACCCTACCCTGCTGCAGCTTGAAGCCATTCCCTCTTGTTCTATTGCTAATTACTTGTGAGAAGAGACCAGCACCAACCTCTCCACAATGTCCTTTCAAGTAGTTGTAGAGAGTGATGAGGTCTCTCCTCAGCCTCCTCTTCCTCAAAATAATTGGCCCCAGCTCCCTCAATTGCTCCTCATATGATTTATGCCCCAGGCCCTTCATCAGTTTCATTTTGAGTCAGGTTTTGTGTTGGCCCCAAGCCATGCTCTCACCAGCTGCCCTGTCCTGGACTGCTTTTGAGACAATGCAAAGAGCAATGAAGGGTCCAGGAGCAACCTGCTGGCTTAATCCCCCCCCAGATATAAGGTCAGGCATGAGATAATGTCAATGTGGATGCTATGCACTAACAGAAGAAGAAACAACATCACTCTTCAGATGCAACAAAACTACTTGTCAGGACCCATGGGAAGTATCCTGGTCTTTCTTCTGTGAGAGGTACCAAGAAGATCATATCTCCTGAAGCTTTTGTGGCCTCTACCACAGCTGCAGTTTGTATTTGAAGTATCGTGTAGGTGCTACCCTTGGGACTATGTCAAGGTGCCTGTGAACATTGGAGGAGGAATAGGTTCTGCAAACCACGGAGGTAGTATATTACAGTATGCCTGCAATCTGTAAAGCACCTGAGAGAGTAAAAATATATATATCAGTACTGGGACCAGTACTGTTCAATATATTCATCAACGACTTGGATAAGGTAATAGAGTGTACTCAGCAAGTTTGCTGATGACACCAAACTGGGAGGAGTGGCTGACACGCCAGAAGGCCGTGCTGCCATTCAGCAGTACCTGGACTGGCTGGAGAGTTGGGCGGGGAGAAATTTAATGAAATATAGCAACGGCAAGTGTAGAGTCTTGCATCTGGGCAAGAACAACTCCAGGTACCAGTATAAACTGGGAACCGTCCTGTTGGAGAGCAGTGTAGGGGAAAGGGACCTGGGGATCCTGGTGGACAGCAGGATGACCATGAGCCAGCACTGTGCCTTCATGGCCAAGAAGGCCAATGGCATCCTGGGGTGTATTAGAAGGGGGTGGTTAGTAGGTCGTGAGAGGTTCTCCTCTCCCTCTACTCTGCCCTGGTGAGACCCCATCTGGAATATTGTGTCCAGTTCTGGGCCCCTCAGTTCAAGAGGGACAGGGAACTGCTTGAGAGAGTCCAGGGCAGGGCTACCAAGATGATTAAGGGAGTAGAGCATCTTCCACACGAGAAAAGGCTGAGGGAGCTGTGTCTCTTTAGCTTGGAGAAGAGGAGACTGAGGGGCGACCTTATTAATGTTTATAAATATGTAAAGGGTGAGTGTCAGGAGGATGGAGCCAGGCTCTTCTCAGTGACATCCAACGATAGGACAAGGGGCAATGGGTGCAAGCTGGAACATAGGAGGTTCCACTTAAATATGAGGAAAAACTTCTTCACAGTGAGGGTGACTGAACACTGGAAGGGGCTGCCCAGAGAGGTTGTGGAGTCTCCTTCCTGGAGATATTCAAAACCTGCCTGGACGCGTTCCTGTGTGACCTGATCTAGGTGTTCCTGCTCTGGCAGGGTGATTGGGCTAGATGAACTTTCAAGGTCCCTTTCAGTCCCTGATATTCTGTGATTCTGTGATTCTGTGATATATTCTTAAAAAACACTTCCTTCACTGGTGATGAAGATCTATAATAATTAAAAGCACAACCAAGAAGCCCAGCGATCGCAGAGATGTACCAAAGAGGGACGTCTATGAGATCAGATATGGTAGAAACCAGCCACAGTTTATATGAAAGGATACATTTAAGAGAAAGCAAAAAAGTAAGCAGAGGTTATGTATGTGCAAACACATCAGGTTTATACTGTTTTCTGCACAGTAGTGTCCTGAACTTTGGTACATGCCAAGCCTTTGGATCTGTGAAAATCTTCTTTGTCACTGAGCTTCATGGTACTGTGACTCTCTTGGAAGTACCCCAGGCTTCCTCATCAGCCCAAGGTAGCCTCGTGGTGCAGGCCAAAGGGACTAGGACACCTGGAAGGAAATAGGCAAAGCACAGAGTTCAGGATCCAACCAAACAGGACAACAGCTGCCCTGCAGTGGGCTTGCAGACTTCCTCTGGCTGTACCAGCTGGTCACGCTAGCCCCAGCCTGAAATAGCATGGAAGGTTTGCAGCCCTGTGCCAAGTCTGGCCCTTGGGCCACTCTCAGGGTAGTAACAGCCATTTGGAGAGGGCCAAGTGTCCACATCTCACCCTCAATTCCCAACACTAGCTGAAGCCTTTGGACCTCCGATTCACTGGTGTCTTATAAATAGCACTCTGACTCTCAAGGCCTCTTGCATTTCTGAAGCCCTCATGTTCAAAAGGGTGCTTTTCATCTCTGTGACTGGGAGGGGTTGGTCATGATGGACTGTCACTTCCACTTCCACGCCATGGGAGAACGTCTGCTGGTGAGTGAGTGCTGGGCTGCAGAGCTGCAGAAAGTGCTTCTCTCGTGCCTCAGGGGTATTAAGCAGCTGCCATGACCTGCTGGGTTTTTGGAGGAATTAAACACATAAGTTTGTTTTTTTTTAAATTGCTTCAAAAGCATCAGCCTTAAATTCAGCAGTGAGAGGTAGCCCCAAGGGCTGGGTGTTTATTGGAGCTGCTCTTGACAGTGTCGTGTCAAACCCTGCTCCCAGGGTCACACCAGGCAGCATAGGAGCCAGCTGCCCACACACCATGGGAAACCCTGGCATGAATAAACTGCTGTCTATTGTCACTATTTTATCCTGATTAGCTGTTCGTTCATTTGTACTTGCAGACTTCCTTGAATTTCCTATGGAAGAGAGGATAGCAGCAAGAAGGGGTGGAGGATTTCAGACAAACCAGGTATTTTCATTGTTTCCCAAATGAGAACATTCCCCCCATTTTCAAAACATTTTCCTGTTTTATCCAGGTTTTTGTATTTCTTTCACCATTAGAAAATGAAGTTCCAAAAAGCATTTTTGTTTACTGTTTCTACTCAATTCAACAGTGGCAATTCAAGAGAGGTAGGATCCAGGGGAGAACAAGTTCTCACATGTTTTCTAATTGTGGAGTTCTGCAAAATGAACTGGGGATATTGAGAAGTTTTATGAGCCTACACATTAAACCTTTTAGTTTTATCCAGTGGTGTCCTCAAAAATGGCTTGCTTGTCTAAGTCTGTGTTGTGTCTGATTAACCAGCTCCCCAAAACTACTCTCTTTGCTTCTGTCTCCAGCTGAACACTATTCACATGAATGCAGAACTGCTGAATTTAATCTCAGCGTGTATCAGCTTTCAAAACAAGGGACGCTTGAGAAACACGTTTTTAATTAAAAAATAACTTTGCAGTTTCTCCAGCATTCCCAAAGACATTTTGCTTCTGGAAGACTCACCATTCCTGTTCTCTGCATCGTGTCTCTGCACAGTGTAACTGGGCCCTGTCTAAGACGGATTAGACATGCACAAAAAGTAGAGCCTGCAGCCTTTCTTTATAGCCAAACCAGCATCATGTGTGGACTATGGGAAACATGGGAAGGGAAAGGACTTTTGGTTCCATCGTGCACTGTATCTTGGTATCACAGACCATCACATTATAGAATTCTCTTCTTAAAAATACTGAACTGTCTTGAAGGTAACTTCACTTTTTGACCACATTATTCCTGTTGAAAAACTGTTGCCACGACATCGTTCTTATGTGTGAAGATGGTTTAATTTTCTGCTGAAATATATTCACGGCTATACTCATTTGTTCTTCTGCTAGCACTGCCCTGCAGCTTTTCTCTTGGTAGATGTCTAACCCCTGATGTAACATATAAATCAAAACTGTTTCTCAGTCTTTGCTTTCCTGGATTAAAGAAGGCAAATTCTTCCTGTCATCTCTTGTATGATCCCCCCTCCATTCCCCACTTCTAGGTGTAGCACCTGGACTCGGGCCAGGCTGAGTTTATCTTTCTTGAACATGAAAACCAATATGCACATAGCAAACAAAGTGCATATGGCTTTTACAATGCTGTAACTATTTGTCATTTGGAATTATACTATACTGCCCCTCTGGATAACTTTTTAGCATTATAAAGGTGATCTTCTTGTACAGAAATAGCATCTCTTACAGCAACACAGTTGTATACACAGTGAGGAGTCTAAAACTGCAACGTGCCTGATTTTACCTTTAGTTATTTGCTGTCAGAGTCTACTCTATGGAGGCTAAGCACCAGGTTCACGTGTCCAGGTTTCCTAAATACCCTCCAAAAGCCAAAAGCTTTCAAGTGTCTTGGGGTCTTAGCTCGGGCCTTTGGGGAAAAGTATATTTGCCTGGAGAGGGGTGTTGAAGACAAGGCAGTATGACTTCTTCTGAGGAAGGAATTGGCTCAGGACAAAGCCTGGAGAATGGTGTAAATGATGTGCTGGCTAGAGGCGTCCCACCTGCGGGGATGAGAAACAGACCAATCTGAGTGGACAAGCTTGAATTTGCTCTCTTCAGTGGCCTACCTTTATATTTTTAAGACAGTGCCATGTAACTCATTTTTTCACTATGCATTTTCCTTGCCAACCTAAAACTATGGAGGTAGTTTTATTTCTGATGTAGGCAGGGGGGCTAAATTTTGCCACTGCAGGCAGCTACAAAAAGATATTTTTGTTTTATAGTTGCTGTATGCACAGATGATATGGAAAGAGAATAGTAATATTTTACATGTAACTGAGATACCCCTTTCCCATTGCTGCTGTCTACATCAAACCATTGCTGCCTATACTGTCCTTCTTCTCTCTTCCTGGAGGTCTTTCGAATTATAATCTGCTGTGTTCATTAAGAGTCTATTAAAATCGATGGACCATTAAAGCTTGCCCAGTAAATCTGGTGGCAGTCAACATATTAAATTCAAGGTTCAGCCAAACATTGTAGTAACAGTTTCTTGCTGACCACAGCCGCTCCAACTGAGACTCATGTCTGAAAATGAAATACTGTCATCTCTCTGGCTGTCAGCTAGCCTGCTGTTATTTGTGCTAAGGCTTCCCCTGCTGTGAAGATAGCTATATTTACAGTGGTTATTTATTCAGCACCATATTATGTTTAGCTATTAATCATATGGTGACATACTCTTTTTCATTTGGTTAACTGGAAGAGAACACCTCGTGTATAAAGCACAATCTTCCGTTCATATTTTCTTTTCCAGCTGGAACTGCCTGGTCTTGATACAGCAAAATAAAGTTTTAGAGTTTTAAATGATTTCCTCATACCAAGGTCTTTTCTGATGGAAAAGGCAAATGCAAAGAAAATTTCCTGCTGTTTACTATATGTATGCCTTATAACCCTGCATACGCTTGCACTCGTACATCTTCTGTTCACAGGATTAGTTCTGACAAGAGCAGGACTGTTCCTGGAGTTAAAGTTGTGCACCTTCAGAAGCATTTGCAAGATCTCAGCCATAGAAAATCACTACTGCGTCATTTTCACATTTTATTAATGACACTTTACTCTTCTTATGAATTTCCTGTGTGTAAGTAGAATTTCTTACATCCTCAAATGCAACTCATCTGTCTCAAAGCAAAGCACACCGTTCAAGTGAGTTGATTAGAGTTTCCAGAAGTCAGAGAAGAGAAAGAAGCCTGTCTAAGTGGTAAACTGTTCTGGGGTTTGGAGCAAAAACTCCTTCTGGAAATGCGATATGGCTTAGTCTAAGAAACTAGCTTTTTTGAGGATGAAAGCAAGTGGAAGGAATTCCCTCCTGTCTCAGATTATTATTATTTTAGAAAATAACACCCTGCTACGCAAGACAACATAATAACACTGTAGAGGGTTTGTTTCATTTTTATAGGACAAACTAACTTTTCAGTAGATAATTATTTTTTTCCATTTTACATCAGCTTATTTTTGGTTTACCTCAGAACTGGAGAAAACTGACTGGATGGGGATAGGGTCATAACACTTTTTCAGTTTTAACCCAGAACTACTTATTCACCTAAAAAAGAGAAAGACCTGCCAAACTGCTTATTATGCATTTCACTGAAAAGTAATACATGTAAAAATATAGGGCAGACTGGAGATAAATTTGTATAAGTAGCAGCATAGTAGAGCCATAGCTATAATAGCTTATAGCATGACTAGAAGCAATATTTGATCATTTCCATAAAACTATTTCTTAAATTAATCAGACAGTGGTTTGAGTAAAAAAGTCTTGTTGCTATTTGGCGAAGATGTAGGTGTAGCCTTATTTTATTACTCAGATCTTGCCTAAAGTAATTAAAATAGACTATAAAATCAACTGTTTGAACTCATGTTCACTTAGATGGGAGCAAACAGATGAAATCGATAGTAATTTTTCCAAGCAATTTGTAGGCTGGAACTAATTAATACAAAAATGATTACAAGAAATATACTGTAGTATTAACCTCTAGCTTAAGTGTGTTTGGGAGGCTAATAAGTTGTCATTAGCTTCAGATAAGTTAACTGGTATTGTAATATTTATGGTGACACAAATATAGCACCTTTTCTCAGTTTAATCATATTCATTCCAATCTTTTATCCACACCCACCAGTGGATCTCCATTGAGCAACATGCACTTCGCATCTAACAATAGCTGCTTAAGAAAGCAGTCATTAGTGTGCAGCTGCCAGCTGTTGTTCAAAGTCTGCACCCTGAGGTATGGCAAAGGCCTTCATCTTTCCTTGAATTCCGCGGGATGGATAGATGCTCCATTACATGGCTGATTGATCTGTAGAAGGGATAGCATTTTACTTGCAGTGCTTATAGCATCCTGATGGATCCTGTCATGTCAATCACATTTCTGTCTTTTGGAGGGTTTGTCCATGGAGCCATTCATTTAAATATGTTCTGCAGGAATTCCAACATAATTCTTTCCAGGAGAAATTGCATGACTTTTATTTTATTTTATTTTATTTTATTTTATTTTATTTTATTTTATTTTATTTTATTTTATTTTATTTATTTCCTCAAAGTGTATGAGGAGCTGCACTTGACATTTGCATTTTGTTTTTTCAGTGTGAAGTGGTAAATTAGTCCCAGATGCCTTACAATTTGGGCATGGAGACTCAGGAACTTCTGTAAACCTTTTGATGTTCTCTTTCTGTGATTAAAAGGCTATAAAAAAATCTACCTACAAAGAATATGTTAAAAAGCTGAAGCTGGAACAGCTTCTTAAGACCAGCCTAATCATCTCTACAAATATGGGCTTGCATCAAACCGACAAACATTTCTTTGCTACAATTTCCGAGGTTATTAGATTTTACAGAGGGAGCTCTACATCTACATTGTGGTACACCAAACACCTTCATCTTCTCTCACAACTCTCGATGGGGATAGAAGAGAAAATGTTTTTCCACATAAAGTGGAGTTAATTGCTGTATCACAATGTTGTGGTCAAATTGAGCAAGCTCTCAAGCATCGTTGAATGGGTACCGGACATACCTGACATACCTTGGTGTAACGATAACTAATGATAGTTTGATAAATTATTTTTAACCCTCAGCTTAGCTTTAGAGGCCTAAATAAGGTTTTTCTTATTACCTTCTTCCAAACCAACTTCAAAACAACACCTTCAGAAAAGGTCAGAGGACAATCCAGAGAACTACAAGTCAGTCAGCTTCTTTTTGACCCCTGGAAAGATCATGGAGCAAGTCCTCTCAAAGCACATTTCTGGGTGCAGGAAGGAGAAGAAAGTGACTGGTAACAGTCGGCATAGATTTATCAAGGCTTAGTCATGCCTGGCCAACCTGATTACCTCCCATGATAAAATGATTGTTTCAGGATGACAGGAAGCAGAAAATGTCATTTTGATTTACTTTAGCAAGGCATTCAAGGTTCTTTCCCATCATATTCTTGCATCCAAGATGGGATGCTATGATAAGGGTGGCAAAAAATCAGATGGTTTCTAATCTGGATGGCTGGTTGGCTTTAGAGGCGATGGGTAATAACGCATCTTTACCAATAGATTGGCTGCAATAGTGGTCTGTCCTGGGACATGCCCTAGGGACATGTTTTAAATCTTTACCAGCAGGTTGGAGAAGGCAACAGAGTGGTTGGTCATCAGATTGGCAATGACATAAATGTGAACCCCCACTTGATATGTTCAAGGTCAAGGCTGCCATCCCGAGACCTGGAGGAATGGGCCGACAGGGACATCATGAAATTCAGCAATGACAAATACCAAGTCCTTCAACTTTATGGAAGGACTCTTTCCAACAGACTGCCCAAGGACTGTGGGAAAGGCCCTGGATGTCCTGGTGGGCTGCGAGCAGGACCTGGGCCACCATCAAGTCTCAGCAGCAGCAATGGCCAATGGCTGTATGAATAGGGGCAGAAATACAGATCAAGTGAAGTCATTATTCCCCTCTACTCAGCTCTTATCAGACCACATCTAGATATTGCATCCAATTTTGTCTCCCCCAACAGAAAGACTTTGATAAATGAATGAGTTCAGGTGAGGCTTCCAAGTTAATGAGAAATCTGGGCTTGCTCAGCATGGAGCAGAGACAGCTTTGGAGGCACCTAACAGCAGCCTCCAGTGCCTATGGAGAGGTCTCCTCAAGGAGAGGAGGTTATTCACAGTTGTTCAGGGAGGGAGGGTAAGAAACAAAGAGGAGATGCTGAAAGAGGAGATGTTCGACCTGGATATAAGGAGATTTTTTTTCCCTGTGAGGACAGACAGATGTGCAGGTTGTGCAGTCTTTGGAGATTTTCAGGCCCCAACTGGATGAAGCCCTGAGCAACTGGGTCTGACCTCAGAGCTGAGCTTGCTGTGAGCAGGAGGTTGAAGCAGAGACCTATCTTTTGGTCCTGTGACTTCATACCAGTCTTCCTTTGAGACAGCATTGCCCGATGCAGCACTGAACTGGTCTGTCAGTCTTTCCAGGCAGACCATCCTGCCCTAGCTGTGACTACGATCTTCAGATGTGGATAACCTTTGACTGGCTCCTTTCTGTGGCTCCACTTTTTTCATGTTGTGTAAGATCAAAGCCCAAACAGAAACATTGTCAGTTGAAGGGCAGAAGGGCCTTTGGGGAAAATGAGCAACCCCAGTCACTCAGGTGGGCTTTTGGGAACAGTCTGTGGTGGTCAGACAAGTGTCCCCTATGCCTATGCTATCTACATTTGGCAAGTCTTCTAAAGTCAAGTTCCCTCTGTCCCCACCTGGGAACTGGGTTTTCATGGAAAGGTTCCTCAGGAAACCATGTTCAGGTGACAGAAAATCCTCACTTAAGACAAATACTAGAGAGCTCCCCAGAAATTCATCTTATTTAGCTACTCCTATACTTCCATTAGGTATTAACTGAAAAAGATGCCATCGCCTCTATCAGTTCAGGATGGAGTCTCCAGTACCATGTCAAGAACTCTGTAAGGAGCAGTTACTGTTGCTCAGCTGTTATTTAATATTTTCATTCTTTTTTTGTGAATGTAAAATGACACATGCTCCATTTGCAAGGACCTTTTTTATTATGATGGCTCAAATCCTCACTAAAGTCAAAAGGCCCACAGCACACTCAGAGGCTTAGAAGGATAAGGGCAGATTATGGCTTTTCTTTTTTTATTATTTATTTATTTTTAAACCCACATATTGTAATGTTGTGCTGTGCAAAGCTGTTCACAATGTGCTGCCTAGCCTGGCCTCTGCTTCCTCTCCTTTAGTTCTTACTACTTCAGATTTCAATTAGGCAGGAGGCCGGTGGCCATCCTCCTTTTCCTTGACCATTCTCTCTTCTCTATAGATATGTCTCTCTGCAGCAATAGTTTCTCAGAAAACTATGCAGCATGAGTGAATTTATCCTAGTGCTACCACTCTGCGTGATCACATTGACATTGGAACGTTTGTGCTGGAGTGATGCTGAAACAGGGCTGACTTTGCCAGCAAGCTAGCAGTGAAGTGCAAAGTGGCTGTGTCACACCTGAGCAGATCAATCACATCATTCAAGTACACAAAATTTGTCGAACTGAACTGAAAACCCCAAGGACATAAAGATACTTGCTTAGGTAAATATTTTCCAGATATGGTCTTAAGTCAAGAAATAAAGGCAGGACACCTCAGGGTACCACTTAATAAATTTAAGACACATATATTTTTAAGATATCCTGGCTCTTTGGGAGCTTTGTTCTGATTCATCACCTTGTGTTTTGTGTTTCATGTTAGAATTGACAGTGAAGGCAATTTTCCACATTTATTTGGTAAAGAAATATTTTTTTTTTCCCAGGAACTTTTATTTAACTTGTTTCTGCACTTCTTTTTCTTCTGAGTGCCATATTCCCACCAGCTTTCTTTTCTGTTCATATCTAGTTCTTTCAATCTTCCTGAAGAGGATTTGTCCCCTGCTCTTTTTATCAGAGCCTTTTTATCATTTTCTTTGCTCATATTTGGAATCTCTCAATTTTCTTTTGGTTTATCAGTATCCTCCTGTAGTCAAGTGCTTTGGAGTGCATACAGCTATCCAACCGCAATCTTTCCTAAAGTCATATTAAACAAGAATAGTTCCTTCTCTGGCCTTATAAATGATGCCCCATACTATAATATGCCAAAAGACTTAGTCTCCTGCAGTGGGAATCACAATGCATACTCATATTTAGCATATTTAATTTCTTATCTACTATCAACTCCAAAAATTAATAAGTTATTAGTAACTTTAGAGCTCCCTGAACCCTCTGGGACTTTTCTCTTTACATATAAGCATCAGCCTCATTAATGCCATCATAATTTATTCATCACTTTCTAATGTTCTGTTAAATTCCTCTCTACTTTCAAAGTTAGAATGAAATATATGTATGAGCCATGTTCATTTTTGACTCAGCAGAAGCCCTCCAGGAACTGATGAATTTGACATTTAGCTGATGAATGACAGTCAGCCTGTTACAGCAAGCTCAGTTATCAGTTAGATTATAAATTTCAGAGGGCGGAAATTATTGGCGGCTTTCCTTTTTCTTTAGCCTGATCTTTCACCACTGATGTCAAAGGGTGTTGTGCACCTGTGTCAGTGAACTGGTACTGGGAATTTCTGTTATCTTGTAGTTTCAGAAACGAGCCTTATTCACAGTTTAGCAGGAGAGGCAGTACTCCCATGTTGTTTGGAGTCATTGAACCTACCCTGGCTGGTAAAACAACAAACATGTTACTGTTCAACCAAGAAGCTGCTTAGACTGGATAGGAAATGTCCATTGACTGCTCAGTTCCTCTGTTAAACCAAAGATAAGAGGATGTTAGAATTAATTTAGGGCTAAAATCTGCCCAACTAACAAAGTCACAGGTTGTTCTGATTGTGTTAGGAAGTACTTCTGCACACAGGCTGGAAAGAGACCCTTACCTACCACATGCTAAAGTCAGCAGCTCTGCCCATTGAAACAGTAGCAGAAACCCTGTAGAAGCCCATCTGACTGCAGCTTGAACTTCATGGCCAAAATTCACAGTGACCAGTTAATCCTCCTTTTGCCCTGTGTCCAGAGACAACATATAGCAGGCATCTCCAGTGGTGAGGAGATATTGGGAGGGATGAGGAATGAGGGAAGAGCCATGCTGACATCCCCCTGTGATCTATCTGCAGCTGCTGCAGAGAGAGCTGCAACAACATCAGGGGCTGTCAGGAAGTGACACTGAGGGGCAGTGGCAGGTTGTAGTGCCCCAGGGGAACAAGTTTCCCCCCCAGACACTAGGACATACCAACCCACAGTGAGAGGGCACTGTAAAGATGAGAGGTCTGCCATATCTAAGGATGTAATTTTGGAAGTGCTGAAAGAAAGCAATTGTTAGCAATTTTCTGGGAGAGAAACAGCATGTGGGATACTGATTCATTCATATTGTCAGGTAATCTAAGTGCAAACTTTCTGTGAAGAAAGGCCAAAGTGTCAAATATGTATTTCACCAATTTTGAGAACGTCTATATCAAATTGGAGATGGGCAGAACGAGAGTTCTCTTGCTTCATGTAATATATGCTTCTAAAGTTCAGTGGCATTGTCATATAATTCAAGTGTTTGCTTCAATCATTATTCATATCTTCTGTTAGCACTGGAATTGAGAAAATAATGAAAATATTATTCATAGAATATATTAGTTCCCAAATTCCATGAATCTCATTGAATAAATTCTTCAACTATTATTATCTCCTTCTTCCCCCTCCCTCCTCCTTCCTGTCCCCAGAGATTTTCAGATGACTACCCATATGGAGGCACAGGCAGAGATGCAGGTGTTGGCTGAAGGCAGAGATGCTGCAGATATCTTGTATGACCCACGTGGATGGACATGAACATGCAAAGCATGGTGTCATATGGCTTCTCCATTTTATTTTATGTATGGGACCCCAAAAAATATTTCTGTACAGCAGCCCAAAATAACATCAGATGCCTAGGCCTAGACAACTGAATCACATCGTGAATAATATTTAAATAAATACACTTTCTTCAGAGGCAGATCGTGTCTGAAGTGACCCTGCTTGTCAGTCCCCAGGGATGGACTGGGCAGTAGCAGTTTCTGCTTGGTGTCTGTAGCTGAGCTGTGCTTTTGTTGCTTCTGGGAAGGCATCAGGCAAAAGAGGGGCAGAGCTCTTCTAAATTTGTTGTGGCAGTATTACAATAGCGAATCTGTGCTCTCTAATAAATTAAATTTATTCAGAAAATTTTATAAGGTCAAGGTGAATTTTAGACTATTTGTAGTTATTGATATAAAAGCTGAATTCTTCAACCTCTCCAATGAAGGAAGCTTTAGGACAGGTTGGCACCCTGCAGCCCCAGGTGGAAGTATCTTGGAGATACGGGCTTCACATTTCCAACCAAGAAG
The DNA here is from genome assembly GCA_013400555.1 of Jacana jacana. NCBI lineage: Eukaryota > Metazoa > Chordata > Aves > Charadriiformes > Jacanidae > Jacana > Jacana jacana. The sequence goes on along the minus strand of VZTM01025943.1, from coordinate 75,495 downwards.
GTACCTGCCACATTGCATGCCCTGTCTGTACCTGCTGAAGTGTGGGAAAAGGCCTTATTGTGCAGAGTACGGGATCTGATCAAGGAGGCACTTATCTGAAGCTCCTAGTGCCAGTCTTCCACAGGCCTGCTCTATGGACAGTTCCTGGCACAGTTCCTCCTCTTTTTCTCGCCCATCGAGATGTTGGGAGCTTTGAGCAGAAGCTTCTTCATAGCATCTTGTACAAGGTGACATACTAACAGTTGCATGTAGTCCTGCTCCTTTTCACAACTCAAAAGGAAGGCAAGACAGAAGGAAAAAAAATCATTTTCCCTAAGCCTGTATGTCTACAGGTCAGGTGACTGCAACCCAAGCTCTCTTTGTAGCTTATTGGGGTTGTTACCTGATGAGAGAAATTGAAGACTGTGGGGCCTTTTGTGGGTACCTTTCTGGAAGGTACCAACAGGACAAATTGCATCCCTGTGGTCTCTGTTTCTCTCCATTGGCTGTAAGGGGACTAGCTCAGACACAGACACTCACTCCTTCTTTGTGGATATCAACTGTTGATACCATAAAACTCATGGGTGTATGGCCTCAGTGGTTCCAACACCACACTGAGAGCTGTGCGTCCATGGGAGTATCCTCATTCCACAGGGGATGAGGGAGCTACAGGAGAGTTCGTAGCATCTCTCTTGAGGGACTAACTCCATTTAGTCAGGGCTGCTGGTGATCTACCCTGCCGGTTTTGATATTTGCAGATGAACCTTTTTACATAATTGACACAGTCACTACCACTGAGATGGAATTGTCTCAGCAGAAAAATTCCTTATTGCTCAGCTAATAGTTTCCATGTTTTCCCTGCTCTGAAGAGTGTGATAGATGACAGCTGCCCAATAGCTTTCTCTATCTTTATGTAATCATCACTACATACAAGTGTCTGTCTCTCAGAAGCTAAGCCGCGTTTGTGGACAGGAGCACCAACCTGCAGGAGCTACATGTTGTCTTTATTGCTCCCCCTGATGATTTACAATTTACTTTTCAAAGCCTGACTATAACAAGTCATGTTCCCCTTGTCTCAGCAATCTGTAGCCTGATTTGCTCTCCCACTACTTGCCCAGCGATCAGGGCATCCTCCCTCTGTATCCCTTGGCATGGTGAGAAGTGAGCATAACTGCTACTCACCCCAAGGCACTGAGTGATTTATCTAAGGAAAAAATATTGCTGAGGCCCTTTTCACTATCCAACTTGTAAAAATGCTTTTTTCCAAAGGCTTGGTTATTCGTTATCTAACTGTCACAAACATTTCCATTATGCCCTTCTGCGTGTGGCTGCTCTTAGGCTTTTGTCTGTCTCTCTCTCTCCCTTCCTTAACTCTTGGTTTGCGTGGGATGCTTCAGAAACTCCCATGCTGAGCACTGGTTCAGGTCAGTGTTGATAGGGAAGCAGTGTTCACATTCAAAGACATGTACACGTGTTTAACTTGTAGGCTTATAAGTGTGAGCTTGTAATCTGCATGTAAATGCTTGACAGAAATAAAGCTGTAGGACAAGAGCAAGGTGAAGTATGAGTTATAAGGCTGTGGAGATGATGCAGCAACCCAGGTCTTCTGCAGAGTGGCATAGCCCAGCTTCTTTGCCCTGACCATGTTGTCATTTTGCCATTTGTCCCAACGGAAAAGTGAAACCAATCCTTCACGAGCTGCAGACTAAAGGACAGACTTTGCCTTTCAAGCTATGATAGACTAAAATGAAATAGGCAGAAAATGCTCAATAGACACAAACTCCTTTGTATTTTCCCTCTCAGACACTGCAAGTTTTCAAAGAGCCATCATGACCCTCTCCCTCTCGCAGCCTCACCCTAAGTTGTGCAACAACCTTCTCCAGCTAAGACCTGCTCTCGTGCTGCTTATGGATGGCTTGTGGCTCAAGGACCTCAGCGTTGTTGTCCCTGCTGAGCCCTGCATGAGCGCTGGGGCAGTACTAGGCACCTTCTACCCTTTCTGTTTTCTGTAAGAGCTCCTTTATCTGTCACAGGAGAAAACTGCTCAGTTCATGTGGTTTAAATTAAATCAGGATCAAAGCAATTTTTAGACTTCTAATGGCATATAATTAACTGGCAATCAGTGAACTATACATGCAGGATCAATATCAGTAATAAGAAAGACAAACCACAGTGCTAGATGTGAAATGTTAATAAACACCTAGAAATTTCAGAACAGCCTTCGTAGCACTCCCCAAAGTTCTAATCCCACAGTGTACACAACTTTATGCACACCATCTCCTCAAAGGCCACACAGCCCACCAGCACTCAATCCTCTCCAGGCAATGACAGCGCTCCCTTACTCGCATAGACCTCCTGTGAGATGTGGGTGCTCCCTCCACACACACCAGTGACAAAGGCCCCTTCAAACTTTCTGGGTCGTTAAGACCCTGGTTCTGCTTCTTCTTATCCTCTGTCTGGACGATTCAGTCATAACCTTATAATGGTTTGTCTTGGGTAGGGCTGAGATAAGTATGTCCCTTTCCTGGAAGATGTCCCAAAATACTTTCACCTTCCAGATTTACTTTCCCCTTCTAGATATACAGTCTTCCAGGTTTCACAGAAAAAAAGGTATAATTCTGTCAATTTTTGCCCAGAATATCCTTTTTGAAGTAGTGAAATAAAGTGGAAATGCTGTTGAAAAAGTATCTGTCATAGTCAGACAGAGACTGGAGAATTACGGCCAGAAAAGTACCATTAAGATTTGGCAAGCTCAGGCAGTTCATATGGTTTATCTTCTCTTGGACTGCCCCTCTCCTTTTACCTCCAGTTCCTTCAGACTGGACTGATTTTCAGAGGATGATTTTGTAGTGTGTATGTGTATGTTGTGTATGTTTGTGCACTTGTGCATGTTTGTCTTTCTGTTATGACTGCTGTAAAAGCCATATTTAAGAAAACAGGACTATCATTCAGTTATATACCACGAGGCATTTGACTGCAAACTGATACGTGGTCTGCATTTCTCATCAATACCCTTTATTATGTTTTCTTAGACTTATTCCCAACAATATGCCTTAATGTACTTTGGTCTTTTCCTGATTTTTTTTAAGCAAATCCCCCAAAGCAAATGATACGGATGAAATTGAGTTAGGTAGCAACAGTAAACTGAAGATATTAATAGATCTCGGCTTGGCATTTATGAGAGATGGGGACTATTTTTTGAAGTGGTACCCAGTGAATGGTCAAAACAGTTTCTTAATTAACAGCGTTAAGAGAAAATGCTGAGTATTGCCATGTGGTTTGACTTCTATAAATAGGTCATGGAATGGTTTTTCTGTAGGTCTCTGCAGCAGAAGGCATTTGCTGCTCAGCCTAGTGCTCCTTCCCCTGTTTCAAATCAAGCAGAATACAATTCAAAAGACAGGTTTGAGGCTTATACTATTTTTGGATGATATCCTACAGTTTCACACAATTTGTATTTAAGGGGGATGGATATCTCCTGTTTGCATAAGTGAACGCTCTCTAATGTTTGTGGCCTTCTGCAGCAGGCCACACGTGACTAACTCCCCCATGCATGGCGACCGACTTAAGTAGTCAGGCCAGCACTGCAGACTGCCACTGCTGCTGCCTGTTATTACCAGCTGCACTTGGGTACATTTTGTGAAGCATGTTCACATTGCTGCTGAGCCATCCACCTATTTCTTTCCCCCATATAATTTCCATTTATTTCATTGTTCTGTCTGAAATACCTCTGGCTCTTCCCCTAGCCCCACTCCTGGAAGTCATCAGTTACCCTGTGTTGGTCTGGAAGCACTGCAGCAGAGGCTGAGCATGATGTTTGGCATGGACAGACAACAGCTCACAGATGGTGAAGGTGCTTTGGTGTCAGTCCATCCTCAGTGGTAACCTGTATGGGGATTCCTCTGTCTGCAGCAGTCTCGCTGGGCACCACCTCACACTTCACTGACACGTCTGCCTCAGGACCAGGAAGCAATAAACAGTAAGCCTCATGAAGACAGTTCAACCCACCACATGCCCTCCTGTGCATGGAGCCTACAGCCCCTTTACCTCCCCTTTCCTCCTCCTTGGTAAAGGAGGGTGTTCTTCAGGTGTGAGGATAGCCACTGGGCCATTCCCCTCCTGGAGTAAAGCCCATTATTTCATACAGTCAGGGACAGCTCAGGCAAAAAAGAGTGTTTCAGCTGTTAATTGTTTATCCCTTCTGCCACTACAGCAGGAAAATCCTATCAAAAGGAAGTTAATTATTTAAATGCCTCCTCCATTTGAATTGCTCATTCAAAGCTGTTCCTTACACCTCAGTCACCCTGAAGTTTTTCCTGCCTTGAGCAAGCCTGTCGTGGATTTATATATTTACCAAATAGCGCTGCTGCTGACCACAAATTTACTGAAGATCTACTGGAGACAAAGCAGCCACGGTATTACCATACAATTTTATTCTGCAGTGACTTAAATAATGCTGTATTGTGTCAAAGATAATCGTAGAGAGGGCAATTACAGAAGCTGGAGAGGATCAAACACAGTAATAGGGATATAAAAGGAAACTTGCATTCTTTGTATGCTACTCCCCATACATGTGAATGCTTCTCTTTTATCTTTCTTTTTACAGATGTTTCAAATTACATAGTAATTACAAATTCAAAAGGATTTTTTTCACACAAACCCATCTGATCTTAGCTGCTCTCCTGAGTTTCTTCCAAGGCTGCTGAAAATACAGGATGGTTTTGTACAAGATATTGTGCAGTTCTTTTGGGGTTTAAGTCTTGACCCACAGCCTTCTGCAAGGTTGGAACAGATATTTGTAGTGGCTCCTTCTGGTTTTGACATAAATAATCAAAGAATCACAGAATATCAGGGATTGGAAGGGACCTTCAAAGATCATCTAATCCAATCCCCCTGCCGGATCAGGAACACCTAGATCAGATCACTCAGGAACACGTCCAGGCGAGTTTTGAATGTCTCCAGAGAAGGAGACTCCACAACCTCCCTGGGCAGCCCCTTCCAGTGTTCAGTCACCCTCACTGTGAAGAAATTTTTCCTCATATTCAACTGGAATCTCCTATGTTCCAGCTTGCATCCATTGCCCCTTGTCCTACCATTGGATGTTACTGAGAAGAGCCTGGCTCCGTCCTCCTGACACTCACCCTTTACATATTTATAAGCATTAATAAGGTCACCCCTCAGTCTCCTCTTCTCCAAGCTAAAGAGACACAGCTCCCTCAGCCTTTTCTCGTGTGGGAGATGCTCCACTCCCTTAATCATCTTGGTAGCCCTGCCCTGGACTCTCTCAAGCAGTTCCCTGTCCCTCTTGAACTGAGGGGCACAGAACTGGACACAATATTCCAGATGGGGTCTCACCAGGGTAGAGTAGAGGGGGAGGAGAACCTCTCGTGACCTACTAACCAACCCCCTTCTGATACACCCCAGGATGCCATTGGCTTTCTTGACCATGAGGACACAGTGCTGGCCCATGGTCAGAAAGCTGATTGATCTCAATACTACTAAAGTAGCATTATATTCTAAATCAGTACTTGACTTACTGATAGAGCAGTGAAATGTCACGATAATTGCATAAGTTAGGTATCATTTATAGCTGCCCTAGAAGCTTTGTCCTGCTACCTAGGATAAAAAATCAGTGCTAGTGATTATAGCAAAACTTTGGGAGCTGTGAAATGCTGGATCAGTGCCCAAGGAGTGTACATAGTGGCAGCTGCAAAAACGCTGCACGAAGAAAGGTGATTAATAGGCACAGGGAGAGCCTTCAGTTTAGATCTGAATCAGTTCTGCTTAAAACCTGCAGGCAAGTAGGCAAGTCTGTGAAACACACAGGACTGCGTTTCCTTGTAAACTTACTTGCATATGGAGGCTCCAAGGGCGTATGTCTATGCATTACTGGGATTTGGTTCAACAGGCAGATAAGAGCAGAGAGGCAATGACAGATAACAATTTCTTTGTGAGTCCCTTCAGGGAGAACTCCATTGCAAAGATTGTCAAGTGACTCGGTCCAAATCACCTTGAAATGAGGGTTTTTCCACTTGCTTCAATGGGCCAAAGCCCATTTATCACGTGTGCTGAGAGGCACTGAAAGGGAGGAGGACTGCCCATGTGTCCTGGTCCAGAGCAAGCTCATGCAGGCAAGCAGTGCTAGTGGAGAGAGGTGAGACTTAAGACCCCCTAAGTCATTCCACTAAATTTATGCCTGTATCCTGTGCTTGTAGTTGAATTATTCCAAAATCAGCTGTTGTGAAAAATGTTGCCATGTATTTTCTCTGCAGCTTCTACAAGACCGTTATTCTTTCTTTGTGTGAGAAGTTATTGGAAGTATTTGCTATTATGCTGCTATTTATCAGAATATTTTCCACAATTTTTTTATATCATACCAAATAAAAGCCATAATAACAAAATCCCCGAAAACCTTGTAACTTTTACCTTCCTTGTTTGTCAGCAAGGTCAGCACATAATCAGAGCCTCTTCAAGCTTGCATCAAGTCCTGTCCTTGGGAATCACTTCCATGGCCTTTGAGATGTCTGAAAACATGAATTTGTCTCACTTTTTTTTCTTTTCTTTTTTTTTTTTTTCAATTCTCGATCAAGTTTATGGATCAGCATTTTAGAGTATTAAATTCCATGAAATAGGAATGGCCAAGAAGTTTCTGTTCAGGAAGTGTCTCCCTTTGTCTATCTCTGGTAGCACATTTATATGTCATATATGCCAATCTATAGATATCTTTGAATATAGCATGATTAGAAAATAATATCTCGAGAGAGAGACCTCACTTACCATGAAATATAGGCAAATTAATCACCTAAACAAAAAAATAATTTGAATTACATGCTAGCATTAATTTCACAAATAGGTGTCTCATGATCCATTTTAAATTATGTTTTTGTGTCTATGATCACATGAAAAACGGATGTCCTTTATGATAAAGGAGAGTGTCTCTTGATAGATCATTGGGGATTATACAGAACATGATAATGTTCTCGGACATTAGGAAAAAATTATTCACAGAGAGAGTGGTCAGGCACTGGAATCAGCTGCCGAGGGAGGTGGTGGAGTCACCCTCCCTGACTGTGTTTAAGAGTAGATTAGATGTGGTGTTGAGGGATCTGGTGTAGGGGAGAACTTGTAGAGTAGGGCTGATGGTTGGACTTGATGATCCCAGGGGTCTCTTCCAACCTAAATGATTCTATGATTCTATGATAATATGCCCATAGCAAACATGGTCTACAGCAGACATGAATGCAGAATGAAGAGCCTTCCCTGTGTTCAGCTTCCCTTGCACATCCTGAAGGGGATGGCCCACCAGCTGCTGTGACCCACGATGTCTTTGCAAGCACCATAGGTGTCTTCTGTTCGGCTGATGAAACCTTCTATTTCTCACATCCCTGAAGTAAAGTGTGTGAAAGAAAAAGGATGAGAAAGATAAAGGGAAATCCCAAACTTTCCATTTTTGTTTGTCTTCTAATAATTTATGCAGCCTTATTTCTTACATTTCTTCCATTGCTAGGAACTGACTCTATCTGCTTGGTTACTTTCTGCCATTAATGAACAAACTAGCAGACACTCTTGTTCAGGAGAGAGATTTGGCACCTTCACTCACTGTAAAGGTATGTGTTGGTCTGGATACTCCTACATATCAAAGTCTTCTGGACAGAATTGAGTTTGAAGGTATAAAAGTCTTTCGTTATATTAATGCTATCAGTCATTAATTAGGAATTTATTTTTGTTTAAAACAAGGAATCAGAATACATGGCATAAACTTTGCTGGCTTATGGTCTTCGTGGAGGGTTTTTATCAGTGTGATTTAGTTTGCAAGGTCTCTAGGGCTCTTTCATCATTACCAACTATTTATATCCATGTTGTAAACAATTAATTGTATGAATGTCTCTTTTGCTGTTATGCTCACAAAACCTTAAAAATGAGCAGGCAGCCACGCACCAAGACCCCTTCCTGACAGCCTAGTACTGCCATTTTGCTCTATCACTTGCCTCTTAATTTATACATCGGTTGCTATATTTTTGAGACAGAGTCTTTTTCTTCTACAGCACCTAACACAACAAGGTGATGGTTCTACGGCAGAAAGATGCACTATACCATGCTCTGATTGGAAAAAGGGGCAGGAAAATTAATTGGTACTGTTTTGCTGGGATTTCATCTGGCTGAATTCCTAATGATTCACTTCATTAGGAAATGAAGCAATACAAATACACACATACATGTGAACCCCTGGATTATTAGAGGATTGGTTGGCAACAATGTATGTACCAAGGATGCTCACTGGCTCTGGATCACAGCAGCTGAGCCTGTTTTATTATCACTAAGCAAGGTGCCAAGACATGATTCTGACATACTGGGAGCTGGGGACAGAACCGGGCAATCGATCTTCGGGTTGTGAGAACAATTGCATTGCACCACCTTATTTTGTATATTCTTTTACCATTATTGGGTTTTTTTCCTCTCTTCCATTACTGTTCTATTTAGCTGTCTTTATCTCAACCTATGAGGGGGTCTTTTTCTTTTTCTCCCTCTTTTCCCTACCCTGCTGGGGGTAGGGGTGGGTGGGAAGTGTGTGAATGGCTGTGTGGTCCTAGTTCCTGGATTAAACCACCAGGACCACTGGTCCTTTATGCAGCCTAGCATGGGGCCCCTTCAGCACGTGTCAGCTCTGCTTCTGGCAGTACTCTGAAATCAATGCCTTCTGGCCAGTCCAGACTGAAGAAATAGTATTGACCATCTCAGGATATCTTGTGTGTGAATGTATTTGTGGGTTGCCCAGTTTGCATTCTGGTTGCACTAATGGACTTACATATAGAGATATAAAATACTCAGGTTAGAATTGGACATTAAAAAGATTGATCTAAATGTGTTTCAAAAGAAAGCCACAGCCGAATCAGCAGGGAAAGCACTTGCTTTCTTCTTCTCTCCCTCTCTGTACCACAGAAGAATGATCTGTGCACAACTGTTGTAGCCTTTGCTCCCTTTGACGCTGGACTAGCAGCAGCAGAACTCCAGGGTCATGTTTCTGGAGACCACCAAAGGCTGGATTTAGCAGTACTTATCCTGTTCTCTCAGCCATGCTTTAAAGGCCTGGGATTTCTGGGTAGAGACCAGAATCACAGAAGCATGAGCACCCAGCTCCACAGCTACAGCTCAGTCAGGTTTTGAATGGAACTGTTAGGGCACAAGATATGGCCCAAAAACCAAGAGTGTCTAAGACACAATAATGTTGTTTTTCTGTGTTAGTCTCTAGCTGGAAAGCAAGGCGCACAAATTGTCTTTTGTTAGGAGAGACTTTGACAAGATCACTTGTTTGACCAGTGTTTGACCACTGTCAGTGGTAACAGTGTCTTTATCCTTTCCTGGTGGATTTGCTTATACAATGAGGCTCTTGGAGTGCACTTCTTTTGAAAATGAGAGCCCCTTGTTAACCCAGGGCATGCAAACAGTCCAACTGATGTGCCTATTCTGTGTTGTCTCCTATTCTGTGTTCTCTGCCTTGTGCTAAGAAAGAAATACATTGACTAAGTCTCTGTGACACTGCAGAAGTAAGCTGGGAAAAAGTCATGAAAATACCAGAAATTTCTCCTCTTCTCCACCACCTTGTTTTGAAGTCAATGCAGGGGTGGTCACAGACTGCATCTTTTGGTTCATGATGTCTGATGCAGCCATAGTTCAAATGGGAAAAAAAAAAAGACCTGCCCCAAAACTCAAAGATCCACATGATTTTGCTCCTGTGCCTTCTGATGCTCCACCAGCATACTGTGCAATTCTACCATCTGCCCTGTAGATTGTGTCCACCAGTATCGTTATACTCATGCCAAGGCAAATGTACATCATCAGTGGCGGCACTAATAAAGGAAAAACTAGTGCACATCTGCAACATATTCCAAGTTAGACAGGTACACTCTGAACACAAGAAAATGGTGGTAAAAGTTGTTGATCAGTTATTTAGAGGCAATGTGGCTGACATGCCAAATCCATCTGGTGATTAGCATCACCCTTTCTCTCAGGAAGGAAGGCTCCAGTATATTTTTCAGACTTGATTAATAATTTATTTGGCATCTGGAAGTCACAGCAAAACAACTCATATGGAAAGGGAGGATGTAAATTGTCTGCCTCTCCCAGGCACTACCAGGTTAGTATTCACAGCTAAAATACTATTTGTAAAATATTTGCGTATTTAATATTTTAAAGAGCAGCTCTGGCACTTGGGTTGATTTCAGCATTCTCAGGGTGGAGGGGGCTGTGTGTGTGCTACAGATACTGTCATCTGGAAGACGTGCTCTCATCGCCAACTGAACCAGCCAAAAGAGGATTTTAGTATGCGAGGGAGCAGGCACTAGAACAAGGGAAGCTTAACGTGAGCTTAGTGCCTTTTGAATGAAGGTTGTCATCCATGGAAGACAAGGGGAACCTTTCCAAGCTGAGACTCAGGTCACGTAGAGGGCACCCTCTATCTACCCTAAACAGGGCACTGCTGGAGCTCAGGTCAGAGCACACTAAATCCAAGAAAATTTCTTACAGGTGTTACAGCTGTACAGGGGATATATTACCATCTTTCTGTGGGTTTTGCTCAGTGATGTCCCCCATCAATTTGTGACAGCTTCTCCAATTGCCTTCTAGGAATCCACCTGCTAAAATAATATAGTATTTTAACCTACTTCTACTTCCATGCCACTTACTCGCTGTATGATATCTACAGTATTTCTTCTCAGAGTTGTAATTCTATTTACCAACCACAGATTCTCATGAGTTGCTAATAGCTCTCACTGTCTTATTGAGAGTTTTTATAGAGGAGGCCACTTAATCAACTGGAAATGGAAAGAAAACTGCTAAATGCTGTGTCATAGTCAAGCTACACTTTTTGTTCTTTTATTATAATTATCATTATTATTATTATTTGCCCCTTTTAAGAGAGTGAAATGGCAGTAGCTAAAAAGGAGTAACTTCTGTGCTCATTATTGGCTTTCACAACCATGATATTCAAAGACTGATCAAGTTTATATACCTAAATCCACAACTTGACCTACAACTTCAACAAAAAACAAATATTCTCTTCTGAGTTTTTAACCCTGGGCTAATCTCTCATTATTATTGTTTACCATTTCCAGGGGGCAGCATCCAGGGGGCAGATCAACTTTTCCCTACGTTACACTGCAGATATGTAGTACAAGGTAATGAAGACCAGCTTGGCAGGGGTGGGAGGATGGACTAGGTGACCTCTGAAGTTTCCTGTGAAGACTTGGTGTGCATGGCTGGTGGACAGCAGTGTGTACAGTCACATGGCTATGTTGTGCGAAAACCTACCTTGTGGTGACAATCTTAAGGATGCAAATTACAGATGCTTGAACAAGTATCTGGATCCTAGGCAGTTTCCCAGCAACAAAGATGATAAGAATGGGAAAGGAAGCAAGATGGGAGATGAGCAGTTTGTTTGTGGCAGAGCCAAGACTTACCAAGCAGTCTGGTTGCTTTTTATTTACCCATGCTGGCTCTCCTGGCTAATTTGATGGCCTGAATGAAATTGTTGGTGAGGAAAGCAGTGTGAGTATGCACAGTGTGCTGTGATTAGAAATGGCACTGCTGGGGAGATGAGCATCAGAGCAGCCAAGCAGAAGTTTTTTGTGTATTCCCTTTGCCTTTTCCCCTTAGAAGTACTTGCCTTTTATTCCCAGCTCGTTCACTTTCTGTTGTTGCACCTCTTCTCTAAAATGTAAAATGCAGTTGCTTTTAGTGTGATGAAGACAAAAGGACCTAATGTTCCTTCTGCTCATGGGTGGATAAAAATGCCACAGGACTGATTCTGCATTGCACAACCTAACTCTCAATAAGTAAACCAAGTCACACAGTTCTTGAAATATTTGGGATCAGTTGTTGTTGAGTTTTTTTGCCAAATAAAAATACGGACTATAAGTGCCCCATAAAAAAAAAATTGCTGCTTGTTGACATTGGGCCATATTTGTAAGTCAGTTGTCAGCAGCTATATCAAACCATTGTTGCAGAGTTTTAACCCTGAATACAGCAGGATCTACTGGTCTCTGGCTATTCCACCCTGATTTAAGAAAAAACAAATCCAGAGTTTTTTTCTAACAAATTGGGGATGATGTGGGATTGTCCGTCCCTTGCTGTACCTCAGGAGCATGGATTAGAGCTGCTGTGTATCAAAAGAAACCAGGCAAAATTTGTTTAGCCTAACACTAAAAAGACCAAGTCTGAAAACCCATAGCCTGTCCTAGTTCTTTTAAGGATCCAAACTTCTTTTCTTTTTAGTAGCAGGAGAGCAAGTAAAATGAGCTTTATGTATTTAACCCCTTCAGTCTGGTGAAGGGATGAGCTGTATTCCAAAGCATGCTTTCAGAAGCTGAGAACGTAACTGTGATTGACTGCATATTAATCCCCAATGAATGGCACAATTCAGAAGATGCGAAGAGGGACAACACCCTGCAAAGCACTAAGAAACAAGCAAGCAAGGAAGCAGATACAGCAGAAAATGCAATGATAGTAAAGCCAGCTTTGAAAAGAACAGAGACCGTACAAGCCAGGGTTACTTCAGCCTGCAGTAAGGGAAGACTAATAATGAACACAGATTGATCAAATGAATCATATCATAATGGATGCCCTGAATGTCTTGTGATGGATGGCTAGACAGCATTTAATGTCACTAACACTGGTGATTGAACTGGAATACAAAGCAGGTACGAAAGAGGTTTGGGTCAGAGAAGAGCACAGGCAGCGTCTGCCAGAGAGAAGGCAAAACCCACCTCCTGGGGAACAACCAGATCCTCCAACCTGTGATATGGGGGAGAAAACCAATAAAAAGGAAACAGCCATCACTTGGACAAGGACAGCAATGTCAGGCAGTGTAGGAACTGACGGATGTGTTCAGGTGCAATCCTTATCACCTGGAGCTTCAATTGCAGAGTTACATTGCATTAGGATCTTTCATGAATCTACCCCGTGATCTGCTCAACCCAAACAGCCTTTTGAATTTTCAGTTTGGGTAGAAGCCTGAGCACTTCACACCGGTTCACTGTAGACAGAGATAAGACCATCAGTAGGTGTTCTGTATATAATACCTTTTTCCTAATACAGCAGTGGCCCTTCAGTTTACTGGCAAAGGTAGCAGGGTTTGCTAACTGGCATCTGATAAATGCCACGTCTGCCTCCCTGGACACCTGCCAGTAAATAAATTCAGTGCAAGCTACTGAAATGTTGCTAGGTGGTGAACAAATGTCAAGCAGGGCTGCCTGGCCGGACCAGAGAAGCCACAGAGTTTCAGAGACTGATCCCCAGTACATGCCGCTACCAGTCCCACCAGGGCCAGCTGTGTTCTCTCACATCTTTCTTCCTTGAGACTTGAAAAGTGTAGCTGACCACATCAGAACCTGTGAAACTGGTAAAACCCACAAAATAAAGGGGAAAAAAAAAATTAAAAAGAGCATAGCAAATTGTTTCCTGCACTGCCAATAGTCACAATCCAAAAAAGCCCCACAAACAACAAAACCTGAGAAAACGAAACAGAAAGAAAGACACTCTCATTACCCTCTTTGCTGGGTATAAGCAAAACTAATTAAAAAAGCAGTGGGAGAAGAAGCATGCCACAAAATCTCACTGCAAAAATACATCCCCTTTCTTCCTTTTTTTTTTTTTTTTATTTTTCCAAAACTCTTACAGGTTTTCACATCCTTCCCATCAGAAGCTGTAGGTGACAAATAAGTTGCTAGATCTGCTCTTCTGGGACCCATGTTTGTGCAAGTGTGAAGCAAGAAGTGGAGACACTGCAGCTGCAGCATGATTGCCCTTCCCATTCTGACCGCACTATAGCCTGTTGGGAACTGTAGCCATTGCTAGTGGGGAAAGTGGTTTAAAAAGAGAGGAGAGTGTATCACTAGCCTTTGCATGTCTTTCCAGTAGCAACACCTGAAGTGAAGCCAAACTCACAAAGTCAGTTAGGACCTTCAGCACCTGGTGTTATGTATATAATACCTTTTTCCTAATACAGCAGTGGCCCTTCAGTTTACTGGCAAAGGTAGCAGGGTTTGCTAACTGGCATCTGATAAATGCCACGTCTGCCTCCCTGGACACCTGCCAGTAAATAAATAATCACAGGGGCAGAGGGAGAGAAGGAACGGGAAGGAAAAAAGGAAAGAAGGAGATGGAGGGAGGGAGAAAAGGAGGGAGGGAGGAGAGGAGGAAAGAAGAGAAGGAAGAAGGAATGTGTTACTGTACTAAAGACATGGGAACCATGTGTTATACACTGTCACAGATCACCAGTAAGCAGCGTGACTATTGCCCTAGCAGGTTGTATGATTAACACACACACAAAAAAAATTACCAGTTAAATGTAACTGCCAAGCATCAACTCCCCTGTTAAAAACTGTCCAGGAAGTGTATGACCAAAGTCTCACTGTGGTCCTGTAATGTTTGTGAAATAAACACAGCCCTTCAAATATATTCTCAGTCTGGTGCAGCCTTTACTTCTCCAGGCATTGAGCCTTTGTCCCATCCACTGTACTGAAGGTATGAAATGCAGTAGCAGGTGGAAATGAAAGAAAAAGTCTGAAAAGTCTGCTCTGAAAAGCAACTCTACCAGATTACACACTGCTATATTCAGCAGATCTGCCTGTGTCAGTCAGATCCTCTCTAGAGTGATTAAAACAAGCTCTCACGCGCAAAAGGGCTGACACAGCCCAGAAAATCATTTACATAATGCAGAAGGAGAAGAATTTATTCATGATGTTTCTGCTGCGATTAGGACTGCAATATGAGCTGACCGCTCAAATACTCTCCCCCAGATGGCCAAGCCCTGAGCCGGTGCTCTCAGCTTGGGGAAGGGGCTGTGGTGCCTTGCTGTCCCACAAGGTGCCACTCTCCTGTGGCCTCTGGCTGCAGGGCCAGGCCAGCGCATCCAAAACAGTGGGGCGGGCAGGGGAGAGAAAGGCCATAATAAATACTTGTGATTTGGGCTTGGATATTGTAGACATGGGCAAAACAGTAAACACTGTGAGCATCTGGCCTGGGGCACCCAATCTGGCCAGTCTGAGCCCTGTGTATAATTAAAGACCACCTTTTATTCCCTGTACATCAGTACTATGCAGCAGCACAGAAGCTCCTTTCCAGGTAGCACTATATTTTCTACAGCTGCAATCAAGCCCATTTGCCTCAGGGGAACAGACAGCAGTGCTGGGAGGGACAAGCACGCAGCAAATGGTCTCACCCAGATCGTAAGCCTTCATTTGTCTTCAGCTCTGCTTGACAGAGCAGGTGGGTTTCACATCTTTAAAAGCCCCTTGCGTCAGTTACCTTTTATCGCTCTGGATGATTATGGGTTTCCTTGCTCCTTCTGTGCACAGGAATCTATTCCTGTGCTTCCTCCCTTCTTTCCTTCTACTCCTCTCCACACCTTCCCCTTCAGCAAGTTCATTCTGACGAAACGCCCATTTTGGGGAAAAACTCTTGTCCGATTTTATGAGGACGTTTGTATGTACACAGTGTCTCTGCAAGTCTTGGCGGGTTGGTGTATTCCATATGTTTTATTTTATTGATTTTTGAAGTGTAGAGCTGGGCTTCCACATCCTCTTTTGGGATCCTAATAGGTAGTTTGAATTTCAAGGTTGTAAAGCTCCTGTAGATCTCACTGAGATCAGAAATAAACCCCCAGGAGCATGGTCGGGGAGCAGAGGTGTAACAGATGAGATTTTACCTCAGACTCATTTCTAGGTTTGAATTGTTTAACTGTAGCTGCAAAACACCGCAGTAGGGCCCCTGTGAGCCTCCCAGCTATAAAAAAACAGATGATGCCTGCTAGTGTTGCTATAGAGCCAGAGTGGCATTTTAGGATTTAAAGAGATACAAGATATCATGGTCATTTTCTGTCTGCCCTGGCAAGAGATATGGGAAAGAAGGCACTGGATTCCATTGCTAGGGATGGCATGAGTTAGAGGTACAAGAGTCAGGAATATGCTGATGCCCCTTTGGTGGCTTCAGGGTTTGACTACAACTATTTGGCAGCACCTTAAACTGAGTAAACCCCAAAGGTACAGGAGCCAGGCGTCCCATGGAGAGGGGTTGTGGAGGGTTGCTGAAGATGTACACAAGTCCTGGCTTGATGAAGTGCAGCCCAGCTTTCACAATCAGAGGAGGGACCCTATTTCAGCTGTGGGAGAGCTGCCCAGCAAATAATTCCCTGGGAATGGAGTCTCTGTAAGATCTTTGGGGTTGTCAGAAAGGAAGGAAGGGATACAAGAAATGAGAAAGGTCACTGAGTGTACAAAAACCAGTGCTTTTGACACAGAGGATTTTCATGTCCCAGAGACTGACAATGCCTAATGAGGCGATCCAAAGGTTGAACAGGGGGCTGAAGGTCTCCTTGAACTACTAATTACCAGTCACCCGGGTAGATCCTTTCAGCTCCACTAAAACCATAGCTGTGCTTTACTTCATATGGCAATAAGGTTGAGCTTAGTACGCTTAGTGCTGAATTACTTTATTTGGCTGCGTTGCTTTTACATTGTCAAGACTTTATTTCTGCTCAGCAGCATGTCCTCCTCACCTTGTTGCATGCTGTACTAATCATGATTTTATTATGTATTTTTAGATCCTTCCGCCAGTGTGCAGAGATCTGTGGGATTTTTTTAGCTCAGACTATCAATAAAGCTTACTGCCAAAGCTCCTGGTAGAGGTACTGCATCTACTGACCCTGATCATCCCTTGAAAAAATTAAATCGTTGCAATGTGAGTGCAGAGCAGGGTTCAAGGTCCACTGCATATGAAAATGGAATTGATTACTACCAATGAACAGAGGCTTGCAGCTCTTAAGAACATTATAGGATAAATATGTTGGCACATGCTATGCATTTGGCATGCTAAGTAGTTAACTGAACTACTCCCTGCAGCGTATCTTAATGAAATGCTGACAGTTTGGCATCTTATTGGATAACTGCATTCAGCAGCATTGGTCACAAATGACAGGTGTTAAGGAAGGCATACAAAGCACTCCGAAAGACGGCAGCTCCTCCATGAATTTCCACTCTGTGTAGCTACACTCTTGGAATTTATCATCTCCAGCAATGAGAGATCAATAATGAGCACATGGCATTCCACCAGTTTGACACCTAGAAACTTCTGTGTCTAAGCTCCCACCAAAAAGTTGCATGCAGAGTATTTTTCCTAAAGAAATTGGCCTTATCTGCTAAAGGGATGCCATTAGCATCTGTCACAGGCAGACTTCACTTGTAAGAGTAGTGGTGAAATATTTATTAAGGTGAAATAGAGATTTAACAAAATTAATAGTAAATGCAACAGTATTTTATGAGATTTGATGGCAAGGTACACTTGGTCATTTACTACACAGAGGTCAGGGTCAGACAAACTATCAGGGAAACCCTCCCATTGAGTCATGAGATTCAGAAAGGACCCCCTTGCTTTCTAAACTCCTTCTCAGAGAAGAGTCTAGGTGCAGATGGATCTAGTCCTAGTCCCAAACTTGGCCAATGGTTTATGTCTGAAGGATTATAAACACACAATCAATCCTTCATATTACTTAGCTAAGATTTCAAAGTTTAACACGCTGTTAATCACTTACCAAAAAATTGTTGCAGCAAGGAATCTCTAAACCTTGAGGACTAACCCTGAGAAATGTCCCTGCACTAGAGGAGATCCTGACGTGCAGCCTGCTGCCATACAGAAGAGCTCAAAGGACTATTGGGCTGTACACTATTTATAGAGTAAGATAATTGACCTGTAGTCATATTCCATAGAATCATAGAATGGTCCAGGCTAGGAGGGATCTCTAGGGTCATCTAGTCCAACCTCCCTGCAGTCAGCAGGGACACCCCCAACTAGACCAGGTTGCCCAGGGCCTCGCTGAGCCTCACATTGACTATCTCCAGGGAAGGGGCCTCAATCACCTCCCTGGGCAACCTGTTCCAGTGGTCCACCACCCTCAGAGTAAAGAACTTATTCCTAATATCCAATCTAAATTTGTTCTTCTCCACCTTGAAGCCATTGCCCCTCATCCTGTCACTGCAGGTCTTTGTAAACAGGCCCTTCCCAGCCTCCCTGTAGGCCCCCTTCAGGTACTGGAAGGTTGCTCTTAGGTCTCCCCAGAGCCTCTTCTCCAGGCTTCCTCAGCCTGTCCTCATAGCAGAGGTGCTCCAACCCCTGATCATTTTCGTGGTCCTCCTCTGGACCTGCTCCATCAGGTCCATGTCCTTCCTTTATTCAAGGCTCCAGACCTGCACACAGTACTCCAGGTGAGGTCTCACCAGAGCGAAGTGGCAGAATTGCCTCTCTGGATCTGCTGGCAATGAACCTTTTGACACAGCCCAGGGTGTGATTGGCCTTCTGGGCTGCAAGTGCACACTGCCTGCTCATGTCCAGCTTCTCATTCATCAGCACCCCCAAGTCCCTTTCCTCGGGGCTGCTTTCTAATACCTCATCCCTTAGTCTGTCTTGATTTGTGGCAGTAAGATGTTTAGGTCTTCACTCCAGACAGTGTTAGGACTGTGTTGTCAGCCACCCCCTAAAGTCCAGGCGCAACGTATCACAACCCCCACTGATGGCTGTGACCCAAGCAGGAACCAGGATGAGGGGAAGAGGGAGACGAACAGGGAGAGCACACTGCCACAACATCCCATGCTAGATGAGGTGGGAGAAATAACAACTTGCTGATGGGGGGGCTCTGCCACTTGCTGGGATGCTGCTTTGCTGACTGGTGCACGGGGCAATGCAGCTGGAGATGGAGGAAGCAGGCAAGCTGCAAGGGCCACTCTTGGTTCCAGCAGTCTCTGTGACATGGACAACACTGGCACAGTCTGGGACTGGCCCTACCTCTCCACTGCTTTCCTGTCTCCCGTTTTTTCCCTGTGCCTGAGGAGAGGGTTTATTAATGACAACAACATAAACCAAAAACAAACAAAAAAAAAACCCACACAAAACAAACAAAAAAACCCCCAAAACCAAATAAACCGCAACAAAACTTTAATTACAAGTTGAGTTTTTTCTTAGCTGAAATAGTTCCACAGTGGAAGTAGTCAGACTTTACAGGTGGTTCTTCCTATCTTATATCCTCACCTGCTCCTAATCCTACCATTACCTGAGGTATCTTGCTAGAGTAATGTTTTTCTTACATGCACTGTGTCAAGACTGTAAACAAACAAACTGATGGCACCTCACCTTTCCCAGGATCGCAACTCCCTTTGAACAGGGAAAGGCTAGAGACGTGCATTTCATTCTTTGTATTGTTGGTGCCACCCAGTGTTGACAGACTGGAAGTGGCACTGGAAAGGCACAGTCTTGAGAAGTTGCAGGTGGCAGATTCATCTGGCACATATTCAGCAGCCATGACCGTGCTGCCAGACCTGTAGTGCCCATGCACTGTCTGAAGAATGAAGTGCAGGAAGAACAAGGAGATAAGTTTTTTTTTGAATTTCAGATACTGACTGAGATGAAATGGCATGAAAATGCATATGGGCAGGTGTCTAAGCATCTACACTAACTCTCTCAACTTACTCTCTTCTCAGTGAGGAACTTTATGCATTGGGATGCCTGGCTGGAGCACATCCACTACATGGAAATGTAGTGACGTGATGAATTCACACATGTCCCTGATCCCATATCTTAGGACGTTGAAGATGCCTCATCACAGTCCCCCCCTGCCTGTAGGTCCCTGCCACCAGTCAGTGTCCTTGACTGAGAACTGTGGCCTCTCTCCTTAGGTCTTCCCATTTCTACATATCTGATGACGTCACCACACTGTGATCTACTGCTTCCAGCAATGAGGAAGAGGCCATCCTGTCATGCTGCTAGTGTCAGACATGCAGGAATATGGTAAAGGAGAGGGGGACTGGGCATCTCAGACAGAACCTGTGGGGTATTACTCCGTACATGGCCAAAAAATTAATGGTTAGGTCCCATTCTAAATAACTTGTGTGCCTTTCAGATAGGTTAAAATCTTTAAAAGGACATGGTATCTTTCTACACACTCTTTAGTGACGGCCTTTCCCATGCCTTAACCGGAGATGTGTATTAGGCAGAAGCCTTTTCTACCTACTTTCACCGACATCTCTTCATCAACAGGCTCATGCTTTCTCTGATTCTCTCCTGGGTGTGAGGAGAGTAACTGCGGGTGTCATCAGTTGGTGTTCCCATGTGTGCTGAATGAATTTTAGGACACATATTGACAGGAAAGTCCAAAGGTTCAGAAGCCCACAGGAAATAGGCTCAGGACTTTTGGTATGTCCATTTTGATAACTTATCCTTAAATCCAGCCTGGCCTAACTGTGAACACTTCTATCACCTACAGTGCATGCACTGTTACAGGTTCAGATTGAAGGAAAATGGAGAACGCCACCTCAGTGATGCAGGGCGAGTGTCCTAGCTTCATACTTTTGGAAATACAAGCAGCATATTTCACTTTTTTGGAGGCATTCAGTTCCCTAAGCAGGGAAAATGTGCAGCTGCAGATATGAAGTGCAAAACACTGGTTGCATAACAAAAGATGCAAAAAGTGTTACGTCCTTTTTACACAAAAACTGTCTCTGAGTAGAGTATAAGTCAGGCTATAAAAAGAAAAAAGGCATCACCATAAGAAAAGGGAGAGAAAAATGGCCTAGTGGTAACCTGCAACCTGCCACTTAACCAGGTGTGGTTTATATCGACAGTGGTCCAAAATGGACCAGTCTCCACCTAAATGTGAACCTGCTCCAGTGTGGGGTTTGAACAACTAAATGAGACAGAAATTTGGGGAGACTCTGAATGCCCTCGACAGTAAGAAGAACATGGAACAAAAGCATGAAGAAAGAGCCTGGAAAGGAAGTAAGAAAAGAAAGTAAACAAGTAGCTCTTTTACCATGTTTTACAATACATTTTTCCTTGTTTCATTTTTACTGCTTTTGATATAAGCCTGTCTCAGTAGTAACTTGCCGCACTGCCAGCTGGCAGCCTTACAGCATGTAGAAGCCTACACTTGCTGTCAGAAGCCCTGGACAAGTCATAGAATCACAGAATGGTCCGGGCTGGAAGGGACCTCTAGGGTCATCTAGTCCAACCTCCCTGCAGTCAGCAGGGACACCACCAACTAGACCAGGTTGCCCAGGGCCTCATCGATGTACAACCATGGTTTACAGGGGATGGTTCTGACTAAAATGCCTCACTTGCAGTTTGTTAATGCATGGACACTGGCAATAGCTCTCAGCTGCAGAAAGTCCTTTTCCAATACTGTTGCCCAGAAGGACTCTGGTAGCAGTATGAAGCAGCAACAAATCAATCAGCCAGCCAGTCTGTAAGTGCATTGCATAACCAGGTAAATAAAGGAGTACTAGAGACAGCAAAACACTGTAGCTATTTTCACCTTGTCAGGCTGGAGCCATTGCAGACAATCAATAGGAGGTATAGGAAAGGTCACTGATGACCTGAATAAATCTCATCAGAAAGCAATGGCTAACAGCAGCAGTTCCCTCTGAGAAGAGAAAGGCATGGCCTTTAACAGAATAAACTCAAGATTACAAAGTGGCAGTGAACAAATATTAAAACATAAACACTAGAGACTATGGAAATGTTGTAGAAAAGTAGGATGTTCAAAGCATTGATCTTTCCGTTTCTTACAGCTACAGAGGTCTCTATTCCCTTTTGACACAAGGAAGAGGAGTTTGGGAGGAAAATACTTGCTGAGCTAACCTGATGGATGCACTTGTAAAGTAATAGGTTTACATGTATTTTGATTTTCTAGGGAGATTTTTCTTGTTTAACAAACAAAACCAAACTGAATACAGTCAGAGCCCTAAAAATATTGCCCAGACCGGCATATTTTTACATAGGTCAAGTGTGTGTTTTAAGCCATTTCAGGACAGATTTTGAAGTCACCAAAGTCACCTT
Source organism: Jacana jacana (assembly GCA_013400555.1). Classification (NCBI taxonomy): domain Eukaryota; kingdom Metazoa; phylum Chordata; class Aves; order Charadriiformes; family Jacanidae; genus Jacana; species Jacana jacana. The sequence continues at coordinate 53,640 of VZTM01025943.1, read as the reverse complement.
CACTGAAGCAAATGACTCAGGAATCAGGTGCTTCTGAAGTCAGTCTCCTTCTTAGTGCTTAAGAGAAGTTTGTCTGAACATATAGCTCCTGTCCAGAGATGGTAAAACTGGCCACCATGCCACATACCTTTGTGGATGCACTCAGGAAGGCTAACATTAATAATAATGCCAAGGAAGCTACTTTCCAGACTGTGTGGGTTGAAAAGGTACAATCTGCAGTTGTGAATGATTAATTGTTAATCTTAACCTGCTGTCTGGCACAGTTGTTGTCTGGTGCTCCATGGCAATCCAAAGCACTGAACACTTTTTTCACTGCTATGCATTACAGTACAACTGCAGTCCAGTAAACCTATAGCTTCACGGTAAGTTCCGTGTCACTGTGGTTCTGTGTGGATCACACAAGGGCCTGTAACATGGCAACAGATGCTGCTTTTTGATCATTTACATCTCTAAGCATCCTCCAGCTGAGTTCTCAATTCTACTTGGGTGTTTAGTGGTAGCCACTAGCTCTGTGTCCATCTGTGCTGCTAAAAGCCAAAGTGAGTGTACAGTAGACTCAGAGGTTTGTTGACAGTTATGACAGGGATTCCAGTTTCTTTATGTCCATAACTGAGCAGACATCAGGTCAGCCATCAGCTCTGCTCACTCAGTGCACTAAGCCAACAGTAGATCGGTATCTATGAGTACTTGGAATAAATCTTCATCTCTCTGTTGACATCAGCAACAAACAATTCTTTTACAGGGTGAAGCCATGATGAAAATCTATACAGGAAAGGAGAACCATACTACCCAAGCTAGGCAATTAAGCACCAAACAGCCACTTCTTCGCTCCCTTCTGTGCAAATTGGGGAGAGAATTGGAAGGTTCCATTATGCATAATGCCACAACACCAAATGTTCCACCCTTTCCTTCTTCTTCCCTCAACTTTTTATTGCTGAACACAGTCTCATATGGTATGGAATATCCCTTCGATCAGCTGGGTCATCTCCCTCCTGTCTCCTGCACTCACAGCCTAATAGCTGATGGGACAGTGTGAGAAGCAGAAATTACCTTGACACTTTGTAAGCACTCTTAAGTAATAACTAGAACATCCCTGTCTTACCAACACTGTTTTAACCCCAAATCCAAAACATAGCCCCATACAAGCTACTATTTAGCTCTATCCCAGCTAAAATCAGCACATTCTGCATCCTTTATTCCATACCATTTATATCATGCTCAGGACTCACACTATCCAATACATCCTTATTAACCACCAACCCCTTTTCCCATCCTTTGATACGTACACAGATATCATTCCCTTAGTCTATGGGCTGCTTCTGTAAAACACCCATAAAATGTCCATAAGTGTCCATGACTCAGAGTTCCATCTGTTACAGTCTTCATTCAGGACAAGAAGTGATGTGTTGCATGGAGTTACAGGGCATCAAAGCCAGCTCAGGTCAGGTCACTGCTACAGCTGCACTGTTTCTTGAAAGGCTTGTCCTCCATTTGTTCAAGTGGTTTCTGCTAAAGTAATTCCTATAACATTCAACTCAAATAATGAGTTACAACAATTTAAAGGTACCTTTGGGCCAGGTTACAATGTTTAATTTTGCAATTAACTCTTCCTCCCACCCCTGCTCAGCTTTGAACTTATCTACAGACCACAGCCCTGTAAGAGGGGTGTGTGCTCCCGTGTGGTTTTATCTGTGAGTACTGCCTCTTCAGAGGTATACATGCTGTGGCACAGAGGTAGCCACACCCAGAGATGCTTCAAGGCATACTTGCTCTGGCGTGGGCTCATCCACAGACTCTTCGGGGTGTCCTGCTCTCACGCAGACAGGTCACAGTCCCTGCAACGCAAGTTGACATTGGAGTTCCACCTTGTGCAGCAGACTAGCACAGAAACAGCAGCAATGACCTGGCCATCTTGCCAGTCCAAGTGCATGGCCACTGCTGCTATGAAACTGTTCCCAGGCACAGCAGAGTAAGATGATAAGCAATGCAGCAAGCATTGAAAGCAAAAAGCAGTCATTAGCGAGGACTAGACTTTAATGCACCACGAGACAAGCAAGCCCTATGGCAAGTACAGGAATTTGCCCATTAATAGCTAAATAGCTATAACAACTATAAATTTAAACTAGCACACTCCAATCAAATCTGTCATTACCTCAAACCCTTTGATTACTGCTGGTGCTGCTCAGCTCAGGTCTTCCAGGTGGTGTAAATCAGAACTTCGCAGCAGGCCCATAGGTAGCTCAGGACCTACTCATTTTGTTTGCAGTCATGCTTACCTACAAACAACAAGTCTGACTGTTGCCTGATGTTGCACTTTTGATATGTTAATGGAGATTCCCCCTACCCAGCAAATTGCTGACTTGCCAGACAGTATCACTTCTACCATGCAGCCTCCCAGACAATAGTGCTCCTCTTCTGAGAGGCATCAGGCGCTCCTGATCCTGATCTTGACCCATTCAGTGTACACTAAACCTTCAGTGCCATTGGGTAGAAAAACAGTTCATCTTGTTTAGTGTTTTTCGCCCAACAGTTTCAGACTGGGCAACTAGAACTTTTGTTAGCCAAATGCTCAGTGAGTTTTTCTGCAGGGAGGTGTTAGCCTGCACAGTCAGAGATAGCACTGTTTCCCTCCACCAGGGTGCCAAAAACAAATGAGTGCTTGCTGACAAAGGAAAGCAAGCAGCTTATCAGTTACTCAACAAGGACCAAGGCTTTCCTCATACGAAGACTGAAATAGTCCCTAGATCAGGAGCCTCATACATTACAGATGCAAATGTTTGCATTTCATAGAATCATAGAATCATTTAGGTTGAAAAAGACCCTTGGGATCATCAAGTCCAACCATCAGCCCTACTCTACAAGTTCTCCCCTACACCATATCCCCCAACACCACATCTAATCTACTCTTAAACACAGTCAGGGAGGGTGACTCCACCACCTCCCT
>VZTM01025943.1:34173-50161 GCA_013400555.1 Jacana jacana | reverse complement strand
ACTTGTGACCGGCCGCCAGCTGGATTTAACTCCATTAAGCACCACCCTTTGGGATCATCCTTCCAGACAGTGCTCGATCCAGCAGATCGTACACTCGTCCAGGCCATGAGCAGCCAGCTTAAGCTTTGGTAGAGACATTAGGCAGCATTATCACACCGGAACATTCACTGCCCAGAAAATGCAACAGGGCCAAGGCTCTCTGAAATAAGCAGAGACAAAGTAAAATAGGAAAAGAATGTGGGAGGGTAAGGAACAAAATCAACTGCCTCAAGGAGAAAAAAAGGAACACCTGATTTTCCACAAGTGCAAACTCATAATATAAAGCATAATGATTTTGAAGTCTATGGTTATATTGAACCAAGAAGGATTTTATTTTTTATGAGGAAAATGATTTACCCTGCTGCACGTTTCAATGAAACATGTCAATGAGCACCAGTTTCAAAAGCCCATTTGCCAGAGGCATCTGGGGATTTGGGACCAGATCCTCATGATATTTAGGTATGAGACTTTGGCTGCAGTTTCCAAAAGTGAAGGGAAAGGAGCAGTTGGCTGTAGTGACTCCTCAACCCTCTCAAAGACTAGTGGGAGTAAAAGGGGCCCAAGTATTGTGTTTTTTAGACCCAATTCCTGAGTGGTGAGGGTAGGGAATATTTAAGATGTCTGTGTGGAGCAAGAGCAGGGCTATTCAAGAGAGCAGAAGGTAAACTTTACAGGAAGTTTAAACAAGATATGTTGTGTTCTTTTGTCCTGTCTGTGTTCTCTTTTCAAGTTTTCCTTTGGGAGGTCCTATGTTCACACAACAGAAAGTGAACAAAGGCATGAGTTAATAACTCTTCATTACTAAGTAACAGCAGTTGCTCTCCATCAAGGGATAAAACATAGACACAACCAACTTTAGCTCATGATCTGTCATGGCATGCTAGTAATTTGTGGCTTTCTAGCAGGGCATGGCAAAATCAGATGCTAAAAGCTAAATGCATTCCATTTTTTTCAAGCCTTTACTGATCTAGCTGTTCTTTTGGCACTACAGTATCTGAATTTTACAGGTTAACCAAGTCTCTCACAATTTTTGACTTTACAGTAGCATTACTTCACAGCTTAAAACTTAAACTCAGTTGCTACCCAGAATTCAGCCTTCTATGTAAGCCCAAGCATTGTAACTTTACGGAAATGCCATGTCTTCAGTAGGGATATTTTTCAAATAAGCAAAATCTCTTTAATCTTTTCTTGGTAAAGAACCAGCTGCTGCATATATCATCCTATCCATAATTCATTCACTTACATCGAATGATATGGGTCTCTCAAGCACTTAGTTTCTTCTACTTGTACTTCTGCAGAGCTGAAAACCTTTTAAGGGCTGACATCTACCAAGACCCCATTTCAAAAAACTTGAAATGCTATTTCAGTCAGCTAATCTGTATCCATTGCCACACAAATCATTCCCCAGGGTATTGCTTTTGGTGTCAAGATAAAGTGGAGGCTTCTAACAAGATCAGGAGATAAGATATCAGACTACATAATCTCCTTCAGCTCAAGGGGCTCAGACTTTTTGTAAGTACTTACTTCATCCTATCACCAGGACTAAATAACTTTGCTCCTTGAAAAACCCCAGTATGAGTTCTTCCTACTTGACCATTGCCACATACATGCACACAAAAGGGTTACTCAGGCAAGAATGATTTGAGTAAATAGAATTGGCATAAAAGTCATTGGTCATTCAGCTGAGGTGCTCATAGGCTACCATATGTGCTATTTGGAATGGTCATATGGATTTTAACAAGTTATCTTGGAGTATTTCCCCATTCTTAAAATTTGATTCAGTGGTGAAATAATGTTCACGTGATGAGGAAATGTCAGTTTAAAGTTAACAGAGACAACACTCTCCTAAACAGTGTAGCTTATGTCACAGAACCGGGCCTTATCTTTGTTTTTTTGATAAGGAAACAGGCAAAATATATTATGTGATATCTGGTGCTCTCATTGCAGAATCCCTTGATGCAGAGAGCTTGTTTAAAATGATGTATTGTAATGCTGGTTTCTGTGATTCTCAGCAGGATTTAGGGCTTCAAACACTGAAAACTCTTCAGGGAAATTTTACATTTCCAGCGTATTCTTTTGATGAGCTGGTTGGCTTGCTTCTTTAAATAATAATAAAAAAATGGACAAGGAAAAGAATGAGACTTGAAATACAACCCTAAAACATGAGCTAAGCAAGAGCTTGTCCTGGTTTGAGGTAAAGCAGAACCTATTTTCTTTTCAATAGTTTTACTTTTCAGTTAAGCTTCTTCTAACTAACTGAACTCTGAAATTAATGGCATATTTGTCAGACACTGTCCACTTCTAGCAGCAAAAGACCTAATTGTTGCTAATTTATGCCAAGGAATGGTATGCAGAGAGGCTCCTGCTTATACTTATTGCTATACCAACCAAGGTCAGCTCATTCTGTTATTGGCCCCATTGAAGGGTTGGAAGCAGAAAAACTTAGAGGGGTCCCTCCTGTGGGGAGGAGAGGACATGATTGGTGTCCCAAAACTGACCAACACGTTATCTCAGCCCATCTGCCCCATGATGAGTATAAAAGCTGAGGGATCAAAGGATCAGCCTCTTTCTTCAATGGCCGGCATCTGAGGAGGAGTCCACCTGTTCATCTGCCATTGATCCTGATCCATGTGTTCCTGACTACAGACCCGGAGTCCAGTTCCCATCTGTCACTGAGTCCAGACTGGAAATTACTCACTGCCTGCTGGTCATCATCTCAGGAGCTTGATACAGTTTTGTATAGATTGTATATATTTCACTATTTTATTTTTATTATTTTATTAATGTTTCATTAAAGTAGTTTAATTTCTTTTAGACTCATAAGTCTCTCTCTTCCTCCTCTCCCTGAAGGGAGATGTTCTTTTCTCTGAAGGGAGAGAGGTCAGAGAGCATCTGTTCATTTCAGTTGCCAGTCCGGCCCGAACCACAACAGATCTTCAGTAGAGTAATGCAGTCATATGTTCAAAGAGAACATTATAAAGCTCTGGCTTTGCTTCAAGTTAAGTGTTCTTCCTTTCTTACACTTGCAGCTGTATAAAGTAGCAGATATTGAAAAAAACATCAATACTGGCAATTTTTCAATTCTGTTTCTTATAAACTGTTTTAACTGACAGACTGACAGATGCTGTGCACTTTTCCTAAAGAGCGTAAAAATGCCTTTTCTTCTGAATTTGGCTAGCAAATACAACAGATGCCACTCTGGCAGAAGGTGTCAGAAGTGGTGGTTGTTTTCCAAAGGGTACCTGTGAGCCTGGGAACAGGAGTGGGTCTCAGCAGCCAGCTCAGCAAGTGCCTTTCACCACCTGTGGGGTGGGCCTGGGGTTGGACTCCAGCCACCCCACTCAGTATGAAGTATGAAGGGTATGAAGCTCAGAAGTGCAGAGGATTTCCCCTGGCTGGGGGCCAAGCCTGAGGAGAACAGCATGGAGACCTACTGCCCTGTCTAAGCTGTCCGTGGCCTGGGGCAAAGCACGAGCTGAGGTGGGGACTGTGGCAGTGCACCTGTTTGGTGGCAACAGGGAAGACACTGACCAGCAGCTCTTCAACAGCCCTACATCTCTGTTACTGTGCGAGGGGAAGCAAGTGTTTAGATGGTCAGTGCTTCTCCATAGGCTGCAGTCCTCTTAGCACTGTTTGCACATCTCTCCTGGGTTCATTAATGGGTCAGTCTCTCCTTAGTTGTCTGAGACGGCAGTCTTATTGCTATGCTGAGCTTTCATCCCACTGCTCTCCCTCCTGCTTGGAACATGCTTTCTATGGGTAGGGTCCTCCTCCTGGACACACGAGGTCCAGCTGCCATTACAGTGCTGAATTTACAAATGCCTCATTTAATTTGTTTGGTATTCTTTCTCAGCTATTGGCATAGTTCCTTTTAGAATCATAGAATCATTCAGGTTGGGAGAGACCCTTGGGATATCGAGTCAAATCATCAACCCCACTCTACAAAGTTCTCTCCTACACCATATCCCCCAACACCACATTTAATCTACTCTTAAACACAGTCAGGGATGGCGACTCCACCACCTCACTGGGCAGCCCATTCCACTGACTGACTACTCTTTCTGTGAGGAAGTNAGTGTGTGGAAAGCTCGTGGACAATACCCCTCTCCCTATCCGAAATGTAGTGCTTAGCGAATGAGGACCTGTAACTGTAGAACGATTGTAGGTGTGCTTCCTGATTATGGGGCTTCCCGACTGTGTGTGCTTCCTGAGAGAGGTGCGCTTCCTGAGGGTGCTTCCTGGAATGGCTTCCTGATTGATTGCGTCGGGCTCGACTGCTCCTGGCCGCGGCAGGGTTGTTGTGGCCCAAGTGCACTTGGCCTTGTCTTTTATTTCTTTTTTTATTTCTTTCTACGTCATGGAAGAGGGTATGAATGTATTACTGGGGCAAGGTCTGGACACAAATTGTATCTTTCAACTGTATCAATCAAAAGAGGTTTCAGAACATTGGGACGGCTGCTCAGGGGATCGGGAGTGCAAGTTGTGTTCTCCTCTATCCTGCTCATGGCTGGCATACATGAAGAGATAAATAGGAAGAAGCAGCAGGTCAACCGCTGGCTCCGGGACTGGTGTCGTCGGCAGGGCTTTGGGTTCTTTGTACCTAGGATGTCATCTGAGACACCTGACCTGCTGGTGGCAGGTGGGATGCACCTGTCCCAGAAGGGGAAAAGGATCCTGGGGTGGGAGTTAGCAGGGCTCATCGATAGGGCTTTAAACTAGATATGAAGGGGGAAGGGGACATGACTGGGCCTGTTGGAATTAACCCCAAGGGAAACATGCCGGAGTTTGAGGGATGGGGGGCTGCTGAGGACTCTTGCTCTGACATCTCATTAGAGAAAAGAAGCAGAGCTCTAGAGAAAATAAAAATGCCTGTGAAGGATCTGATAGGAAATGGGTCCCACACGCACAAAGAAGTGTTGACACCAACAGCTCACCTGAAGTGCATCTATACCAATGCACGCAGTGTGAGCAACAAACGGGAGGAGCTTGAAGCCATGATGTGCAAGGAAAACTATGACATGGTGGCAATCACAGAGACATGGTGGGATGCCACTCATGACTGGAATACTGCAATCGATGGCTACAAGCTGTTCAGAAGGGAGGGGCTGAGGGATCTATGAGACTAAGACACATGAAGGATATCTCGGGACTTGTGTAAAAGGACCACACAGGACACGTGGCATGGACGTCATGATCCTGGGGATCACCAAAGCTGGAGAGGGGTGAGGGAAAGAAAGCCCCCAGGTCTCTGTAGGCACAAGGGTATTTCTAGGGCTAAGATACCCTAAGAATCCCTGGGGCACAGAGGGATATATGAGGCGTAGTAATAGGCTGGCAACTACAGAATGGTCTGAGCATGATCAGCTGGGAAATAGGGCTCGTACCAAAAAAAAAATTGGCAGGATAGTTACTCCAGCTCAAGTGCATCTACACAAATGCACACAACATGGGCAACAAACAGGAGGAGCTGGTGGCCATCGTACAGCAGAAAAACTATGATATAGTTGCCGCCACAGAAGTGCTTCAATTGATAGCTACCAACTTTTCAGAAGAGATAGGCAAGGAACGAGAGGCAGTGAGGTGGCCCTTATGTTACAGACAGATTTGAATGTCAGGAACTTAACAATGTGAATGACCATGTTGAGAGTTTGAGTAAGAATCAAGGGGAAAGCCAAGAGGGCCAATGAAACCCCAGGCTGTTTAAAACAGAGTGTGGCCAGTAGGTCAACACCCTCTACTTTGCAAATGGTGAGGCCACAACTGGAATATCACATCCAGTCCTGGCCTCCCCAGTTCAAGAGAGAAAGGCAACTACTGGAGAGAGTCCAGTGCAGGGCAACAAAGATGATTAAAGGATTGGAGCATCTCCCCTATGAGGAAAGGCTGAGAGATCTGGGACTCTAAAGAGCTGCCCAGAGAGGTTGTGGAGTCCCCTTCTCTGGAGATTTTCAAGACCCGTCTGGACGCAGTCCTGAGTGATGTGCTCTGGGCAATCCTGCTTTAGCAGGGGAGTTGGACTAGATGATCTCTAGAGATCCGTTCCAACTCTGATAATCCCGTGATATGCATATGGGGTGGGGGAATATCTGTGGGGTAAGAATCTCTGGGACCATGGGAGGATCTGTGGAGCAGAGACACGTGTGGGATCACTGGGGAACCCAAGTGACTGTGTGAGGGCGATGGGATCTGTGGGTCTGAGGCAATCCAGGATCCCTGGTGCAGGGGGAGCCCTGTGAGGCTGTGGCACCCCCACACAACACCCTGTGCCAGGAATGTCCAGGTCTGCCCCACACATGGCAGGGCAGCCACATACCCCATGGTTGGGAGGGGGCAGGGGAATGTTTACACTCCTGTAAGTCTTGGCTTTTGTTCATGCTGAGCAATTTCCTCCTCCACCCTGTGATGGGAAACAAGCAGCGCCTTGCTGACCCTGGACCATTTCTTTCACTTTCCACTGATTTCCGAGAAATAGCAGCCGGCCACCCGTGTGTGTATAAGAGAAAGCGACAGCCCAGCCTGGTGGAGAGATGCAGCTGAGACCGCCACAGCACAAGGTAGGTAGGGGCTGGGGCAGGGTCCTGCCCTGGGGTTTTGCTCAGACCTTTGCAGGCTTTAAACCCTAGGGAAGTGGGAGGCTTTGGGAAGATGTTTCTGTGTATGCTTTCACCCCGCAAGATCTCCAGGGAGCCCTGTATCTCTCCTGGGGCTTCACACACTATCTCCTATCCAGCTTGGCCCTGGGGCTAACCATGCAGAGCCTCAGCCGCCCGCTCCATCCTCTGGTCTGTAGGCTGCCCAGGCACACAGTGGGGCTGAGGGACCCTCCCCATCTGGGTGAGGGCATGGGAAGACTGTCCCCGCCTCAGTTTTCCCCATCCCAGTTTGTGACCTGACCAGACCAGAACAGGACGCCCAGTCTCCCCATGCACCTGAAGTGGAGGCAGGAGGGTTTACAGGACTGTTTGCTGCTCTTGCCCCTTCTTGCGTCACAAGAAAAATGCCTGTCAGAAAAGGGGAAAAATTTATTGTCATATGAATATGTTTCCAGTTTTGCTGTTTCAGAGGAAAATATATAAGTGCAAGCAGGGGAAAGGGACTGACCTTTTTAGAGACTAAGCTGCACAGAGGGAGATGAACAATGCGCAATATGCCTGAGAGCACTATAGGGAGGGGAGGAAGTGGAGGACAGCAGAAAAACGGTGAAGCAGTGTACAGAGAGGTATTCCAGCACAGAAACTTCAGCTCTTTTTCCTACGCTTGCACAATGTAGAACTGGACTGAGCCAAACTGTTTATCTGGAAAGTCCCAGTCCATAGAAGTTCCTCAAAACACACCCATGAAGTCACATTTCTGTGAGAGACTATAAAAAACAGCTGCTTCTGCACACTCACAGAGGTGCTGGCAAGCCCTTATATGGTTTGAGAAAAGGGATTTGAAATCAAGTGGGTTCTCCTCCTCATTGCATGGGACAAGAAGGGTAGGTAAAATGACCAAACCCGGGCTTCTCAAGCTGATCTTTGTGGTTTTTTAACCTTTCCTTTAGACCTTTGGCTTTGAAGCTGCAAGTCTAGTTGCTGAAGTTTTCTCTTTGTCTGCCTAGGTTTGAGCTGCCACAATGGAGAGCGCAGAGAGCAACAGAGAGAATGAAAGCAGAGAGAAACCTCATCCTGTGCTGCCTCCATCTGCTCAGGAAGACAGCAGCCACCTTCTACATGAGAAAGGAGGTAACAGGAAATGTTGTGTGTGTGTGGTAATGTAAACAGCCATTATTTCAGTCCCAATGTCTCTAACCTAGCAACTTCCTCCTTTATACAATAAGGGAAAGCCCAGTAAAACTAACTATGAAAGGGTACTTGACTAGTGAAGTCTTCCAGCTCCTGTAATGGAGGGTGAACTTTATCTTGTGTTTAAAATACCTGAACTTTATTTATAAGGAAATCACAGAATGTTATGGGGTTGGAAGGGACCTCTGGAGATCATCTAGTCCAACCTCCCTGCCAGAGCAGGTTTACCTAGAGCAAGTTGCACAGGGTGGCATCCAAATGGGTTTTGAATGTCTCCAGAGACAGAGACTCCACCACCTCTCTGGTCAGTCTGTTCCAATGCGCTGCCACCCTCAAAGTGAAGGAGTTCCTCCTCTTGTTTAGATGGAACTTCTTATATTCAGGTTTGTGCCTATTACCTCCTGTCCTCTCACTGGGCACCACTGAAGGAAGACAGGCCCCATCCTCTTGATACCCATCCTTCAACTAGTTATAAGTATTGATCAGACCCCCACCTCAGTCTTTTCTGTAAACTAAAATGACCCAATTCCCTCAGCCTTTCCTCTTAAGAGAGATGCTCCAGGCCCTTAATCACCTTTGTAGCCCTCTGCTGTACCCTCTCCAACAGTTCCCTGACCTTCTTGAACTGGGGAGCCCAGAACTGGGCCACAAGGGCACATTGCTGGCTCATGGTCATCCTGTTATCCACCAGGACTCCCAGGTCTTCCTCCTCAGAGCTGCTCTCCAGCAGGTCAGCCTCCAAGCTGTACTAGTGCAGGGGGTTATTCCTCCCCAGGTGCAGCAGTCTACAGTTGCCCTTGTTGAATTTCATCAGGTTCCTCTCTGTCCAACTTTCCAGCCTCTCCAGGTCTCGCTGGATGGTGGCACAGCCTTCTGGTGTGTTAGCCCCCCCTCCCAGTTCTGTGTCATCAGCAAACTTGCTGAGGTTACATTCCATCCCTTCATCCAGGTCATTGATGAATATATTAAAGAGGACTGGACCCAGTACTGACCCTCAGGGAACACCACTTGTTATGGACCTTCAACTAGATTCTGTGCCACTGATCACAACCCTCTGAGCTCTGTCTTTCAGCCAGTTTTCAATCCACCTCACTGTCCATTCATCTAACCCACACTTCCTAAGCTTACCTATGAGGATGCTGTGGGAGACTCTCTCAATGCATATAGATTTATATAAAGCTGATCTCCCATCAGTGCTACCAGATAAAAACCAAAACCAAAACAAAACCCCCCAAAATAAAACAAAAAAAAAAACAAACAAAAACCCCCAAAACAAAACCAAACCAAAACAAAGTAAAACAAAACAAAAAACCCAAACAACAACAACAAACAAGCAAACCCAAGAAACCAAAGCTGCTTCACTTTGTAATAACAACAACAAGAAGAAAAAGATAGTGAGCTTTGTCCAGTCTCCCTAGGCCCAAAGAAAAGTTATCTTCAAGAAGCAGCATGTCATGCAACACTTATCTCCTATACCAGGGATTTAATTAGGGAGTCCACAGAACTAGAATCAGAAGATGCCACAACTTGCACTAAGGCCCTGTAATAAACTTTGTCACCAGTGAGGACACCTCCCCTGCCTTTACATTTGTATGTTAGTCCCAACAATGCTGATTGGTACATTTCTATGGTGCTGTCAGCAGGCTGGATGGATGGCTAAGCATCACATCACAAGCACAGTCTACTCTTACCACATGATTTTGACTGAAATTCGTTCCTGGGTGTTTTGCCTTGGAAGAACTTCAGCAGCAGGAATCGGAGCTTCCTGACTTGATAAAACTTGGCACCAACCCTGCCCTAGATCAGTCTTTTTTGTCTTCCTTTTCATGTGCTTTTCTTTTATTCTTTTCAATGACATTTTCTTTCCATGGACTATTGTTAATTTGTCTCTACTAAGTGTAGGTAACTGACTTGGATTAAACATGCTAGCTTTCAGCTAGCATCTGCTATGGAGAAAATGTGGGCTCTGTGACTGCTGGTCCATCTCAGACCTTTCAGCAGATTCTAACTGTAAAAGGGGGGAATTTCAAAAGCAGTTAATGCTCCTTCATTATTAGGAGTCAAGTGAGAGGGCTTAGCATCATTGTAGCAGGTACTGTAAAGATAGACACTGTAGTCAATACATGCATTTTCTTGCACCAGGAGTGAAATCTGCAACACCGCAAAGCAACAAGGAGCATCCTCTCTGCACAGACCATCCGACAGATGCCGCGCTTGCATCCCAGGTATAAGTTCTAGGACCAAACATTGGGGCGGGAACCCTGTTTATCTAGGTCCAGAGTAGTCAAGTTACGCATTTTCTGAGCAACACTTAGCCAGAATCCTCAGCTGCAGGGGAATCAAAAAACCCATCCTGTAAGAACTGATCTTCACCCTATTTGGTGCCCCACAGAGAGGCTGGAGAGAAGAGTTGATGCTTCCAGATCATAGACTATCTTAACCACAGCTGATGAGAAAGGGGCTTATGGCTGGGGAAAGTAACTGGGAATGATACAACCACATTCATTAGATCCCCCAAGCTGGAATCCATAGTCCTTCCCTGTGAAACCTGTTCCCCCATGATCTTTTCTGAAGAGTGTATCCTGATTTCTGAAATATTCCCAAAGGGAGACCATGATAGCAGTCCATTCCTGGAATATGTGAAGATCGACTCCTCAACCAAATATGACAACAGCTCCTGGGAGAATCTGTCCACTGGCTCAGGTACAGTGTGGCTGGGGAATAGCTTGATGAAGCAGAAATAGTCAGGAAAACCCAGGCAAAAGAAGGTCAATATTCAAGCCCATGGAGGAGAAGGGCATTTATGCCCTCTCCTATATATTACCTTGCTGCTCTTCTCCTCACTGCCTGTGTTGCAACATTATTAATTCACTTACTGGTCTCAAGAAGTGAACCTGTGAGACAAAAGATGGGGCCAGCACTGGGATTTATCCTTTCAAGGGAGCACCCCTAAAAAGTGAGATGGTTGAGACTCCTCCTAGACAAACTTTGCTCCACCCAGTTCTCTGACAAGTTAGTCTGCAGTTCTCTGCAATGTCACAGGCCCCAAGGCTTCCTGTGTGCCTCTCCACTGGTGGGAAGGATAGGATCAGATGGAACCCTTGATCTCACTTTGTACTCTCCTCCAAATGCTGTAGAGGAAGAGAAACTCCAGGCACACACAACAAGTGGAGAACTCTTGGGAGCTCACCATGCCAGAGAGAAATCACCCCTCAAGTCCAGTGATGACACCTCCGACAGAACTAACAAGGTAAGAGTTTTTAATTGATTATCACTGATGTCAACATACTCAGGCCACAAAAAAATTGTAATAGAAGTCACACAGAGTGAAAAGTAGGCTTTACCTAGGACATTTTCCTATTATTGATGATTTAAATCCTTAAACTGACATATTTAATGTCAACGAAGAGATCAACCTCTTCCTGCCTCACTCAGAAGAGGCCCTGCTAAGAAGCCTGAATATGGTCCTTGCTTGCTGTTTGGAACAGCAAATGAATGAATGGATGCTGTGCCCCAGCACCAGGCTCTAAGAGTGTTTTGGAGGTAGAAGACGCAGAAAGAGAAGGATGGCTCTGACAATATCACAGAGCAGCTTGTACTCTGAAGAGATTTCCATGGGGCCATGTCCACTCAATATCTGGGTGTTTTATGTCTTCAGGTTAGTTTTGGGAACTTCTTTGACTTTGCCTTCTTTGTTACCATCATCACGGCAAATGAATTCAGATGTCTTGCTTCTTTTCCTCATACATATAACAAACAAAATGTTAAAAATTGTGGTCTACCTGTTTCTTTTAATTGGAAGAAATCCACTGAGAGAAAAAAGTATGGAGAAAGCCAATTTCTGACAAAAAACCATCTCATTTTGTTCACATAAGAAGTAAAATCTTTGCTTGAAAATTCAAGATTTCCCACTGAATTTGTTTCCTGCTTACTGCTGATCAACTCTACAGTCAAACTATAAAAGTTGTGGTCTAACAGATTTTGTATTACTATCTGGGAGCAGAGTAAAAACTTTGAGTGCAAGTACGTCTTCACATTTCAGAACCTCTTGTGAATATTTAGGCATTACTAGGTTGTGCTAAAATACCCCCGGAGCCTGGGATTTCTGTGCTGCCAGTATTCCTGCTTTGAGATGAACAATATTAGGTGCTGCACTGTTTAACTCTTTTTCTTGCCTGCTCCAGTAGGAGTTTCCCAGTCTGACCACAGACATGCTTTGTTTTGACACAGTCTCAAATGATGGAGTTCTTCCAAAAGTCCTTCAGCACTAATGGACACCCAGGCTGATGCAGCACACAGCAGGGAAACTTTAATTATGGCCATCAGTGCACATATTCTTCTCCCTTCTATGGCCCAGGACAAGATCCATACACAATAAGTCCCATACCAATATATAAACAGCAGTCTGCTGTGTCAGTGGAGAGGGAGCATTATTTGAGTGCTGATTCCAGTCAAATGGGGCTACCAGAAACCCTGCATCCCCAACAATCAAGGAAGGCAAAACTCCTTCTGAGTGGGAATCCCACCGTAACTGTCAAAGAGAAAATTCAGTCATGGCTGAACTCCTTGGGGACCTCTGAGGACAATGCATGAGGGTTGTATTTTCCACCTCTATAGCATGCAAGATAACGTTGTTCTTTTGTGTGTGGGGGGGTTACTAGCATGGAGTTTGCAAGGTGACACCCCGAGTTCACTTGCAGTTATGCTGAGACGCAGCTCTCCCCTTTGCACTCGTAATTTGTAGTGTGCAAAGCAGAAGCCATGAAAAGAAATATTAGAAGAAAAACTGAATGGTTTCTTCAGCTCTGCACCTCCCCTGGCCCTATGCGTCTTGTGTCATTTGGGTTTTTGGATTTGAATCATAGCTGGTGGTCTCTTTAACTTTAAAACTTTATTTTTGAAGGAAAATGTCCAGGGTCACCAGAGGAGAGATGAATCAGTAGAACAAAGAAACTGTAACAGAAGAGGTAACTGACAAGTGTATTTTAGCATTCCCATCTCTGCTGTAGCACAAATCTGATGCTGGCTATTGTGAAGAGCAGGCCTGAGTGTGCAGGGCCTGTCTGAGAGTCAGAGGCTCCTGGCAATGCCACATGTAAATTATCTGAGTGTCTAGAGGTACTTGGCTTGCTACCATGAGTTGCCCATGGAGGAGAAAGACAATTGGTAAGAGAAGCCTCAAAGCTGATTGTTCAGCATAATTGTCCAGTTCTTCCCTCCACACCTTGCCCCCATCTGTAACTCCACCAATGTGGGATGTACTAACTATTGTTCTTAGGCCCACCCTCACCCCCAGCAGCTTATATTGCTCCATGTCCCTAGCTCCAGGAAATCTGTACTGAGCATTGGTGGAGCTCAGCAAGATAGGCGGGAGGTCACACAACAAGTGGGCTGGGATTCAAAAAGCCAGAGAACCATACCCAAGTTGTGAGGATTTTAACTTCAAGAACTTCTCTCCTGTTCCCAGCATGCAACTGTCTTCTAACTTTTCTTGGCTTGGTCTATCTTCTATTGACATTAACCCAAGCTTTCTCCTCATTTGCAGATGACTGTGAAAGAATAGAAAACCTAGGACCCAATAGCAGGTTTGTTTATGTTGAGATCTGTGTTGTGTGGTGTTTCTCATCAGAGCTCAAGGAGCTTGAGATCTGGGAGCTTGCTGGGAAAAGAGTTGTCATTGGGAAGAGATGCAGCTTTAGTACTGTGAGGCTACTACCCTTAAACTCCTTCTTCCACCAGCAGATGGGGATGGAGATAACTAGAGGCCCTCCAGAACAGGAGTTGGTCTCTTTGCAATACCCCTTGGTGTATAGCATGCTGTCTGTAAGCTGAATTATTCTCACAGTAGCTTGATACTTGCATGTGGGCAGCTGGAACCATTATAAATGTTTTATGATAATCAGGTCTGGAAGAAATTATGCAGAAGATACTCCTCTTCAGGAAGGTGCAGCCAGAGCCTGGGATAAATGCATGTGAGTGAATCCTGCCCTGAAGTCCTGAGGAGATCTGGTGAAGATAGCAAAGGAGTGGTGGAGGAGGGGCTTGATGTTGACCTGACAGTATTTCTTTGCCTTCCAATAGTTGCCTGGAGAATCCATATCTGTACAGTGAAAGACTTAAGAGAGAAGAAACAATGACCCTAGAGTTTGTTGCTGTACTGTCAAAAAAGACCAAATATTCTGAAGAATCAACCAAGATCTGTGTTGCTTTTTACAAGCAACCGGGAATATACGAACAATTTGCTGTTCTGAAAAAAAGGTAAAAATCATATCTAAATGTATGTTGATGTCACATTTTGGAAATCATGTAGCTCACTCCAACTTTAGGATGCCAACCCAGGCTTCAACTCCAGACAAAGATGCCTAAATTTAGGTGTCTGTAGAAGTGAGTTACAGCATCAAGCCTAACTTTTATAGGTCCTGCATCAGGTCTGCCAGAGCTGCATGGAGGTCTAAAACATTATGGAGCTTCTCAAATGTCTCCAGATGCCTTTCATAGGACAAGATGGAGCAAATGGAGTCACCTCAGTTGACTGCTCCCTGGTACAGTNCTTTAGCTAGGACCAGAGCTGTTCACGTCAACAATTCTTACCAGTTACTTTATTTCTCTTCTGTCTGATAAACCTTCAAGCTCAGGTCAGATTATCAAGTTTTTATCTGCCATTATAAAGGCCAGAGACATTCTTTTGAACTTTGCATTTTGAAAGTGAATGCTAGTTGCTCATTCTTGCTGCATGGACTGATCTATACAGCTAAAGTCCATATGTGGTTGAACCTGATGGAACCTTCTTATAGTGTAGTAACTGATTCGTTTTCTTCTTTATTCTATTCTAGAAAAAATATCATTGTGGGCCAGGCAACAATCCCCATTTCTGACCTACAGAGAGGACCAGTTTTTTATAAATATGCTCTCCTTAACAATATGCTTTCAACTGACGATAGAGTATGGGATATAGAGCATATTAATGGAATGGACTCCAAAAATACAGACAGTCAATTACACCGACTCATAAACATTCCCAAGGAAGAGATAAAAGCAGGTGGTAAGTGTTGCACTTCCTTCAAAGGTAAGACTGAGGTGAAGTCTGAACAACAAATCCTTGCATGCAGCAAACGAACATAAACTCTCCCTTGTTTTGCTTTGCAGTGAGGTAGCACCTTCTCACTACTACAGAAACATTGCTGTGGTGGGGATTTCTGACACATAGGCTTATGGGCTACTTATTCAACACAAACAGACTCTTTCTATAAAGCAAACACAAACTATTATGGAAGGAGTGTTTAAGTTATTTTGCTTTTTCCCAGAGTAAACTCAGACTTTTCATTGTTGGGCAAGGCAAAAGAGGGTGTGTAATGAAGCCTTGACTCACCTTTACACGTACATCAGTTGCCATTCCAGTAGGGTGCAGATGAGCTGGAGATCCAGTGTCAGATCTGCCACCCTTATATAGATGTTTCGAAGACACCAGAATGACTCAAAAAGTAGTAGACACCTGTTGTTGGGGCACTTGAATCAGCCACGGGCTAGGCACACCAAGTCCATCCAAAGTGCAGGAGAAATCTCTAGGGCTGAATTCAAATATGCATGGTGAGTTTTATGCATTAGTGGTTCAGTTATGGTTCAGATGGGTTTGGAAATGCAATTGGTATTGTTAGCTCAGGGACAGTTGAAGACTTATCTTTTATAGGTTTGAAGGTTCATTCACAAAACCCTGATCCCTCCCCAGGAACATGGACCATTTTTGAAAACATGAAGTGCCAATTTCCTGGAAAAAAAATTGATTACTCAAAATGCCTCAATTTCAAATCTTCTTCAACAACAATGCCCCAAAAGTCAGCCAACTGTGGTATCATAGAATACCTTGCAGATGAATTTATCCGTACCCTCAGGCTCCAGGAGGGCTTTAAGAATATAGAAAGGAAACTGAAGATCTACATGGTGAGCTTCAAAATCTGTCTCTGGGATGCTGCAAAAGGTGAACCCTATTCTCCAACTAAACTTACTGATCAAGTGGTGAGTATACACCAAGCCAAAGTAGCAATCCATTCCCAGGTAGACAGACCTCTGAAGAAAAATTTCTGCAGCTACCTCTAGTTTTGTGTAGGGTTCTGAACCACAGCCAGAGAATATCGAAAGGCTGTACCTTATTTTCATTGCTTTTTCCA
>VZTM01025943.1:19286-34155 GCA_013400555.1 Jacana jacana | reverse complement strand
TTTCATTGCTTTTTCCAATTTCTGGGTTGCATCCAAAGCCTGATGAGGTCAAAAGCGATCTTCTGTTGGAAACAGACCCAAATGGTATCATTTGTAGATCTAGCTTTGAGCCTGGGCCATGGAAAGACTGCCCTGTTTTTGAAAATTCTGCATGGAAAAAAAAAAGAATTTCACATGCGGTTACATTATGGCTTCAATGGTTCATTTTAAAGGCTAAAATTAGATTCCTGTATGACATTTCTCAGGGTTATGAACCAAAGGTAGGAAGCATTTTATGATTTAAGACACCTAAAATAAAATTGGCATACTGAAACAACTGGGTGCATACACGCTGAATGTCTTAGCTCGTGTTGTAGGTGCTGAGGAGTCAACAGAGTCATTGCAGGATCGGAGAGAGTCAACCATTCAGTAGGCCCTGATGTTTAGTCAGAGGAATAGCTTACCAGCCCTTATTGACTGCAATAATGGATCCTCCCCGGGTTGAAATTGCTTCTTTCAGGTGTTTACTTTCCTGAGATGAGTACTGGTTTCAGTGTGAACAGGTCCAATTGAGCAAGATCCCCTCCCCAGCTGTCTTTATTACCAGCAGAGATTAAGATGTCTTTGCAAGGCACAAAGAGGATGATGTTTGTCTTACCCAAAGGTGGACAGGTGGAATTTTGCCTTGGATACATCCATCTCTTGCCATCGATTGAGCAGAAAGAAAAGTTGAAGTCAATATTCTCATTGTTCATGGAAATTAATCCCTATCCTGAAAATGCAATAGAAATGCAAAATCTCCATGGCTAGAGGATGTCCATTGTACTGATGTCCTTTCCCATCCCAACATGGCTTTTGTCTGAGATGGTTATAGGTCTGACTGGGGCAGAGTTAACTTTCCTCATAGCATATGGTGCTGTGTTTTGCTTTTGTAGCTAAAATGCTGTTGATAAAAAGTGAATGTTTTGCTATTGCTGAGCAGCATTGCTGTTTTGCTATTGCTTGTACAGCATCAAGGCTTTCTCTCTCCCCTCACTCCACAGTGAGGATACTGGTGGTGGGCAAAAGGTGGGGAGGGGACATAGCCAAGACAGCTGACCCAAACTGGCCGAAGAGGTATTCCATACCATATGATCTCCTCAGCAATAATAGCTCAGAGAAATGAGGAGGAAATAGGGCTGTTTACAGTTATGGCATTTGTCTTCTCAAGTGATTGTTATGTGTGCTGAGACCCTGCCACCCAGGAGGGGACTGGACATCTGCCTGCCAATGAGAAGTAGTGTATGAATCATTCTTTTTGCTTTGTTTATGTTCACAGATTTTGTTTTCCCTATTTAACAGCAATTATTTCAGTTTATGAGTCTTCTCACTTCCTTTCTACTTTCATCCTGGCCCCCAGGAGAGAAATTAAGTGAGAAGCCTGTTGGGTGTTGTGCTGTTGACCAGGTACAACCCAACAGTGCTGTATAACGGAAGCCCTGTTTGAGCTGAGGTGCCACATCCACCTGCCCATGGTCTTGGGCTTTCCTGAGAGGTAGCTGAGTGAGGGTGTTATCTTATATTGTGGATGCATCCTAAAAGGTCATATATAGTGGAAAGCCTGAAATACACTTGGGCCACACAGGATGCAGAGCAACACCTTGCAATTCATCTGTAGAGAAATCCCAATGTGACCAGTGTGTTCAGTGATAGGGGCTACATCTCTGTTTTGGTGAAAGTAGTTTATCTGCCCTTTCAGTTTCTCAATTGTGGAGACAACTAAAGTTGTCTTATCTATCTTGGTGAAACTCCCCTTCCTTATTCTCATTGTCCAGTTCAAAGATAACATGATAAATTTCATGGACAAGATCTTTGGATACCTGGAGAAAGAGGAGCACAAAGATGAAGGGCTGCTTTTTGCCATATACACCTCATTTTGTTATGAAGTCCCACTAAGCAAAGATGTAATCACCAAAGCTGAAAAACTCTTCCAGGACATTGGCCCATTTCAAGGCAAATTCAAGCGTCTGAGAGGAAAGAGGTAATGAAAATTGTCATGCTATTTTCTTGAGTTACAGATCCTTCTGTAGTCATTCAGTTCATTGAGATATTTTCTCCATGGAGCATTTATGTGAAGATAGTGGTGGAACATGGCCCCCCAACATTTTTTCCCCTTCACTTTAATGCTTTCTAGATGTATTTCTGCCACTGGTTGTCATAACCTGTGCAGTCTGTCCACTCTTGTATGTCTCCAATGGAAGGAGAGCCACAGATCCTATTTTTGGTAATGACTGGTTTGATATTCAGACCCTTGCATTTATGCACCTCTGTAGGTGTCTGGGCTTCTGTTACAATCTTTGGACATCCAAGACAGCTGAGCATCAGTGTTGTTTTAGATGCTGCACACTACCTCACCAAACCTCTTGCTGACAATTTGAAAGGATTAATGTCTCCCAGAAGTTCTGGCTCATGTCTGAAAGCCCTGCAGGTGTGTCTTGGATGTCCCAGACATCTCAAAGGGAATCAGGCACTTTTGTGCAGACAGCTGAATCGAGTACTACAGAAATGGATATATTAGATCATGAAGACAGATTACTGCATTTTGTCATGCTGTTTGATATAAACTATAGCATCTGAGTTATTTTTCTTTTGATTTTCCTTTGCTACCTAAAACTTATGGAGGGAGGCTGTTTCAGGAAAGCTAGGGTGGGATTCATTTATTGTACATGAATGTTTGCTGATAAGGTCTTTATATATAAGTTCTTGCTCTCTCACACACCTTCATGCATCTACACATAGGCAAGATGAGTGCCGTTGGGTTGAAAAGCACTGGAGAAAGCACAAAGCTCCCAGTAGCATCCTAGGAGGTGGTTTTGGTTGCTCTGACCACTGACAGAGATTTTTGGGGGTTCTCTTCTTTTTTCAGCAGTTATATTTCAGCTGTGAAGCAAATGTGCTTAAACAATAAAGTCAACACCTTGTGGATTTGGCTGATTCCATTGCTGTATGCAATCACAGAGGAGATGAAGGACCCCCTTTTTCCAGCAATCATTCCTTCACAACACTTTTTGCAGCTGAGAGCTGATGAAGAGAAGCAGAGGTAGGTTTGAAAGGGAGAGAGAGCCAAGAGTGGGTCAGGGAAATAAGCTGTTGTACTGTTAGAATATTTTTTCATTACTTTGGCTTGTGAATCTCCAGCCTCCAGAAACCTTGAGGTTTTTTCCCTGGGATGCAAGCCATTGCCTTTCTCAGACATCCTACTCCTGCCCTGGGCTCTAACTGGAAGAGGAGGGTGTCTGAAAGCAAATTAGAGGCCGGAAAAGGCTGAGCTGAGGATGGTGCAGTCTCATTCAGACTATCTGTTTGAATAACAGATAGTTATTGATAACTACCTCTAGATTCTCATTTGGATGTTGTTTCACAGAGAGAAAGGTGGAGTCACTCCAAAATATCCTGTCTGTAGGCAAACTGGACAGGAAGCAAAGGCATGTATGTGCCCTCACACAAGATGGTGACCCCTGGACTGAAAGTCTCAAACACAGGATTTCTTTAAAAGCCTGAAAAGAGATGTCTTACTGTGTAAATTCACTTCCTAAAAAAACCCAGATACCTCATTCAATGTTCAACCACCTTTTCTTTAAATCCAGTGCCATATTTGTGAGCCACAGGAGCACATAAAATGGCACAAAGTTCCACTTGTTTTTTCAAAGTGCATCTGCTGTTGATGGCCCATTTTCTTAGGAAAGTCTTGGCGATGATAAAGATTCACAAGTCATTCATTGAAAGCTGCTCTCCACTGGCAAAGGCAGTATTGGAGATGTTGGCACTGAAGAATTTCACCAAGGACTCTCTGCTCCAAGTCAAGTTTCCACCTCAGCTCCTCCTGGGTAATGTGCACCAACGCATCATTGACGTCATCTCTAAACCATCCCAAGTGCATGTAAGGCAATCAGACAATGCACACAGTAATAGCTTAACTTCTTGTTGGTATTTCTTTCCTAGGTTATGTAAAGTTGTGCAATGTTATACAGGTGAGCCAGAAAGTCTCTGTAGCTCCTGAAGAATTTTTCAAAGTATCCAAAGGGGCTGAATCATAGGAACGTGGAATGAGAGCTCAATACCCATATTTTGAAAGAAGTGGCAAAAGAGAAAGGGGAAGGGGGTCTCATTGGTTGGAAAATGACTAGTAAATGCTGTATCAAGTGAATTTTATTCTGAATCTTTAAACAATTTTTATATCCTGCTACCAAAATAGTACCCAAAATGAACACTGTGATGATCAAGCAGTTGGAACTTTGTTCAAAGCTGGAAGGAATGAAAGAAGGAAATTAAATTTCTAATTTACCTTTCTGGGGGAGTAATTATTTTTAAATAAAGATTGGACTTCTTTGTGGGAACCTACTTTCTGTCATTCTCACTTATGTTTTAACTAGAATGTTGTAATAGCCTCTGAGGCCCTGGGGAGGAATTCCACTTAAAATCTACTTCTTGGTGCTTTTTATAAGATTTAACCCCAACACACTCTGATTTGTACTTTAAAAAATCTGAGCTAAGCCCTCCCACACCATCCTCTGAACTCCAAAGATCTTGGGGACAGCTGGGGTTTGAAGTGATTTTTTTAATAGGGTCTAAATCTGCCTTTCCATCTGGAAGTGCTGTGGGGTTTTTAAATCAAATATTGGTAGAAAAAAAATTCTCTGAAGGTTTCACACAAGTTTTCATAGGAGACTGCCTCAGATGTAGGAATAGATGGTTTTTCACTGTGGTTTTCAGTGTATGTTTTTACCCTTTATTCAGGAAAAGGATTTGAATGGAGTTTTGAACAACATTGCCGAAAGGATGAAATTCTGGTTCAAGGATTTGTAAGTGCTAACCTTTCTAGAGGAGAAATACTGGGACAGGTCTGTGGAGGAGGCGGGAAGGAATGGCTAGGCTTGTGGTTGAGTAGAACAAGGGAGGTTGCAGTAATTTTCATTGTTGCTTGTATGTCACAATCCTTTAAACCCCTCTGGGCTGAGGAGTATCACATGGGAAGGAGGTCCTTGGGGAAAACTGTCCTGCCAGACAGTATACCTTCATTTTGTGTTGAGGGATTTGGCTCCAAATTCAGACACATAAGTGGCCTGTCTAAGATTACATAGCATTGTCCAGCAAATGGACACTTAAGATGAAGGTTGTGTGGACTGTTTTTTAAATTATCTTATTAGAATTAGCACAGTGCTTTTCTGTATCCACAGGTGCCTGCCAACATATACAGAGCATCTGATGAAGCCCACGATTGAGGATGCCTTGCAGTGTCTGACTTATACATACGCCTTGCTTTCATTTTCCTTAAAGCGGTGGCATGTAGTGCCACGTAGCTTGATAATGTCACTGCTACAGATACTTGCTATGTTTGCTGCAATGTCAGATGCATTGCAAACAAATCAGGTAAAAATTACACCCATACCTTTCATGAAGACATATACTCATGTCTTTTTAGCTGAGAAGGTCCAGGAGTTCAGGTTTGCCTCATTCAAATATGGCCAACTACAGGAGTGACAGCAGAGCATGTGGTTACTTTTCTCAGTTAATTATTCTAACCTTGTGAGAATTTGTGCTGGGTTTACATGGACAGAGAAATGGCAAAAATGTGCTACCAAATCCAGTAACATCTCATAGTGTGCCAGCCATTTCTCTTCTCGGAGACCCTAGATAGTTGTGGGAAGGACTTTGTTTTCATTCTGTACATAGCGGTTAAGATCAAAAGCCAGTGTGAAAATCTGCCTCTCCTTGCCAAATCTCTTCTACTTTTTTTTTTATTTCCCAAGGAATTTCAACAGTTTATCTCAGAAAGATTTGATGAGTTTGCAGACTGCATCAAGGAGTGGCTTGAAAAGTCCTTGCCAAAGCCATCCGTTAAACAGTTCCTGGAGAGCATCAATGTGAGTAGCAATAACCCACACAAACGATAACCACTCACCCTGGAAGGTCTGTCTATATCTTGAGGCCCAGTTGACCAGCTTTGCTTTCCTGCCACAGGTGTGGCACGAGCTGTTCTTGCTTGAGATCGTCTGTGCGGAATGGACCCGGAAATGGCAAAGCCTGATATACTGCATGGTTGAAAGATGGCTGAAGAAAGTGAGTTATAGTTACTTAGCTCCCAGAAGAGTGGTGATGCCCAGACTTCCCCTGACCCAAGCATGTTCTGTTTTGCCCCTGCTGGATGATGGGAGCTGAATCAGCCAGCTCCTTCCTAGTGTAGAGGGTCATAACTCCTCCACCAGTGTGAGAAATTAATGACAATTGCAAGGTCCAGGAAGCAACTGCAGCTTAAGCATTTTCTTCCTGCAGGCAGAAGACAAAAGACTTCTGGACTTCTACCTGGAATTCATGAAGGATAACAGGAGTTGGAATGCAAATCTGGAGAGCTGCTTTACAGATTGTGTCATTCAAAATATTCAATATTGTGAGGTACAGACTTTCTGTCTAAATGCCACCATCCCTTCTTGCACAACTGAGAGTTTCTACCTCCTGCTGTACTGATCTGACACACTTTGCCAGCCATGCTTATCTGTCCTTTGGTTGGTTAATGGAGTGGGAGAGGTGCAGTTTCTGCAAAGCCTATTTACAACTCAGGGGAGAAATGTCTTGTCTTTACAGGAGCCCATGTTAGGAAAAATGGTTTCCAAAATCACCAAGACAAACAGGTCAACTGTCGGGAAAGTGCTTTCTGCTGTCGTTGAGAAAATATTCTTAGACAAGATGAGCACGTTGGAAAAAGTAGATGAATTTGTTGACAGCACTGGCCCAGTTCTCAAAGAGTTGCTCACCTCTTCTTTGATCTATGATCTCATCTCCACTCTCAGTGAGTTTCCCATATAGTGGGTCTTTTTTAAATTCTTGTTTTGGCAGTGTACTTTGATGGGCTCTGAAAGCGAAGTAACATCTGATGCACACATCATTAAAATCCCACACCAAACTAAAGTTCAGTCATGGCTTTTCATGCTAAGAAGGATCTCAATTTCTTTTTCCAGTTGAAACGGTATTTCATTGCACATTCATGGGAAGTGCTTCCTTTTCAAAGTGAAGGATATTAAAAAAAAAAATTACTCTCTGAAAATGAAGAAAAGTAATGGCAATGCTGATTGTGAAGCACTCCAGAGATTTGTCTCCTGTGTGGAGGAGGATTATAACCAAAACTAGACCAGGATCCTCTAAATATACATTTTGTTTTTCATGTACCTGAATAAATTAAAAAATGCTATTTTACATTGACTGGAAACAAAGTAACATTTTTTCCTGTATGCTAGTGTTGGCCACTTAATTGGAAAAGAAATAGATCTGTGCAGTCTGCAAAGATGGCTGTAACATTCTCTTCTAGTCACTGCTTGCAGGCAGGGGGCTGTGAAGCTGCTAACTTCCTGAGGATGTACGTTAAAAATAAATCCAGTGGGGAAACTGCTGCTTTGGAAAGCACTGCTCTGACACCAGATTTCATCTATTTTACAGAAAATTCAGAACACAAGCTTCAAAACCAGATCAATGAAGAAGCAACAGCCCTGCTTTCCCAGTTTTACAATTTCTTCTCGTTTTTGAGGCACCAAGTTTTCTCAGGAGACATCCCCTGTGACATACTGCACATCATCTTGCAACATCACAAGCAATTTCAGGATATACTGGGTGTCTGCGGTAAGATCACCGTTTCCAAATTTCTCAAAACGGTAGTTCCATGTGGGGTGTTTTCCTATTCAATGGTATAAATAAAAAATATATTTATTGGAAAGGTATCTAAAATATAAAGAAAATCAAGATTCTCTGCAAGACAATAAACACGACAGCAAAAAATAGAAAAATTGAATACGTGCAATATTCTTGAACCCTGTTAACACTATGAAGGACAGAAAACAATATTCTTCGGTACAACAGATAGCAATTAAGATGTTGCAGTATTCTTGTGATTTATTTATAGACTTGTATTTGTGTTGTTAGAATCATAGAATGGTTTGGGTTGGAAGGGACCTTTGAAGGTCATCTAGTCCAAACCTCCTGCAATGAGCAGGGACATCTTCAACTATATCAGGTTGCTCAGAGCCCCATCCAACACGACCATGAATGTTTCCAGGGATGGGGCATCTACATCTTCTCTGGGCAACCTATGCCGGTGTTTCACCACCCTCATTGTAAATGTTTTTTTCCTTATTTCCAGTCTGAATCTGTCCTCTTTTAGTTTAAAACCATTAGGGCTTGTCATGTTGCAACAGGCACTGCTAAAATGTCTGATCTCATCTTTCTTATAAGCCCCCTTTAAATACTGAAGGGCCACAATAAGGTCTCCCTGGAGCTTTCTGTTCTCCAGGCTGAACAACCCCCTCTCTCTCAGCCTGTCCTCATGGAAGAGGTGCTTCTATCCTCTAATAATTTTTGTGACCCTCCTCTAGACCCACTGTAATAAGTTCTTGTCCTTCCTGTGCTGGGGACCCCAGAGCTGGATGCAAAATGCAGGGTGGGGTCTCACCAGAGCAGAATAGAGGGGCAGAATCACCTCCCTTGCTCTGATGGCCACAATTTCTTTTGCAGCTCAGGATACAGTTGGCCTTCTGGGTTGCAAAAGCACTTTGTCTGCTCAAAACCAGTCTTTCATCCACCAGTATCCCCGAATCCTTCTCTGGTGGGTTGCTCTCACTCCCTTAATCCCCCAACCTGTATTGATACCAGGGGTTATCCCAACCCCAGTGAAGGACCCTGTTCTTGGCCTTATTGAACCTCATGAGGTTCACATGGGCCCACTTCTCAAGATTATCCAGCTCCCTCTGGATGGCATCCCATCCCTCAGGTGTGTCAACTGCACCACTCAGCTTAAATTAGTTTAGTGTGTTGAGTTTTTCTTTCCTGTTGCTATTTATACCAGTTACAGAATAACCTTCAAGGTTACAGGCCAGTTTAAAAATCCACTTATATTTTACAAAAACCTGGAGGAAATGTCTTTCAAATTCTTCTTTAATAATAAACTTCATCAATCTGTTCCAGAGTGTTTTAGATTTTGGCAATGATCAAATTAGAATGTCTCTGGGTTGATACTGCTGCTGTTAGATCAAGTGACACACCACTTCACCTTGTTTTCTTTCTTGTATCCCTCTCTTGGGATTTCTCTGAGTAGTTTCTTGAAGAGGTTGAAGTTAGCCCTCCTGTAGTCCAAGGTTTTAGTCCTACTTCTTGTTTTGCACATTCTACCCATGATCCTGAACTCATCTTTCATGTTCACTGCAGCCAAGGCTGCCCCCAAGCTTAATATCTTCCACCAGTCCCTCTTCGTTTGCAAGAACTAGGTCCAGTAGTACACGTCCCCTTGTTAGCTCCTCCACCACCTGAGTCAAGAAGTTATCATCAGTACACTGGATAAACTTCCTGGGCTACACATGCTTGGCTGTGTACCCTTCCCAGCAGATATCAGGGTGATTGAAGTCCCCCCTGAGACTTTTATGTAGCTCTTCTCTCTCTCCAAGTGATTTACTCAAAAATCCTTTATATTGAGGTCTAGGCATGGTGTTTTTCTCTATTTCTTTCCCCAGATTCCTCTGTCTCCAGCTGCATAGCAACAGTGCTGAAAACCAGACAGGAGGAATACAAGCAATGGGAAGAGCAGAAGCAGCAGAGATGCTCATTTCTGCATCTGTGCAGAAGCATAGAGGATGTGATAAGAGGTACTATCCCATTCTCTTTGAGAGGATAGGATTTTCTATGCGGTTCTTCATGGGGACCTGTCTCTAAAAATAAAGAGCTCTGGGATATGGTGCTGCACAGCTGTATAGTGCCAAGCAGTATGTGGGAGGAGAGAGTAACTAGGGCTCTCTTTAAGGAAAAAATGAATGGGTAAAGTCTGGTAGGGTTTTATATATGAAAGGAGATCAGTCTAGTGGGAAAATCTGTTTCAGGAGGGAAGATTAAACACTGCCACGTTTTTCATTTTTCTAAGGAACATATAGGGTTGGATTATCTACTTTGACAAATATTTTCAGGGGGAAAGTGCATTTCAGATAGGAGGAACAATTTCAGACAAGATCTGGGACCTAAAAGAGAAGGACAGAACTAGCAAAAGGAAGCAGAAATGTGTATTGGTTCAGAAGACTCACCCAGTGAGCTCTTCCTTCTGGACAGTAGAACATACACGCCCCAGTGCTGAAGTTTTCAGAATGAGTGCAAGAATCAATAGAAGTGATTCTCCAGCTGGGCTGGGCCAAATGGTGGGGTAAGTCTCCTCAACCTTGATTTCAGGTCCAAGTTACAATATAGACACTGCCACAGTTTCAAGACCTTGGTTTGAAGACTCCCTTCCTCATCATGGAGTAACTTACTTAGCCCAGCATTTGGTTTTGTATTGATTTTGGATTCAGTTTTTCCCAAGGAACTTTGTCACAAACATACATGCCCCGACCCCCACTCCTCTTTGGTGTTGCAGACAGGTTCAGAATATTTCCATGCTTAGAAGGTAAGTGTCTTTCTAGCTGGAGAAATGCACTAATTTTTTTGTTTCCACTTCGTTTAGTGAAGAGAAGAGCTGTGGAAAAAAGCATCATGAAAAGAGGAATTTTTAAGGATCAGATATCTGTAAGCACATTTTCTGTGAATGGCGAGAAGAAAACTCCTCAAATGCACTTCCTTGATAAATACAGTGACATGATGAAAAAAATTCATATCTTAAAGGAAAGCAGCTATTTTCAGAGACTGTTTAAGCAAAAAGCAGAGCAAATAAAGGCCACAATCCCTAAAGACAAAAGTCTCTCGCTAGAAGATGTGCAAGAAAACCTTTATAAGCCAGCCATTGCCGATTTTCAGAGTACCTATCTGGCCATCAAAGATTTTTCCATCACCCTTGGGACTGTGCACAACCATTTTGAGAAGCAGTTAGCAAATGAGAGTCAACTCACAAAGGAGTTTACAATTATGGAGAGGAGCGAAGGGAAAGGGAGTGGACGAGATGCCTGGGTGGATGCTGCCGTGGAGAAGATTAAAAACTACCTGACCCTATCTACAGTTGTGAACACTGCCAAGATGATTGATGAACTACGGAAGACACTTGAGCTTAATGGAGATTTTCAGATTCTCAACACCCTAACAAAATATGTATGTAGGACACACATGGATACCTGGCTTATACTGGGTACTCCTTGTGGCTTCTCTGTTGCCAGGTCTGAATGGGGAAACTCTGCTTTTGTCTGTCTTAACTTTTAAGTAAATCAAACTGGACACAGTAGGTGGTTTTTTTCTTCTGGAATATAAATTTTACTGTTGTACCAGTCTCTCTTTTAACCTGGCACCTTTAGTGCCAGGAAGTCCGGAATGGGATTCGGCTCACCCTTAATCATAGTTAAAAACTCCAGGACTTAAATAGTAGATTACAACCTAATATTGTCTGTGAGCTCCAGTAATTCTTCGTTTAGCTTCCTCATGTTTGGTTTGGTTTGGTTTGGTTTTTTTGCAGATCTCCAAACCCGATTACTCCAATCCGGTAAAAGCTAAAGTGNAGAATCATAGAATCATTTAGGTTGGAAGAGACCCCTGGGATCATCAAGTCCAACCATAACCTTGTCATAACCTTTCTGTTATGGTAACAATGATGGGTAATGAAGAATGGGTAGCTCCCCAGGAGCAGCTGGGTGTTCTGTAACTTTCTGTATTTTGAATAGCTTTCCATGTTTTGGAGAGATTTCCCCAGGAATTTAAAACTGGAGCAGTCCTTCTAAATTTTGTGGAAAGGTCCTTTTAGTGATCAGGACTTCAATGCAGATGTTAGACAAGTTTTATATCATGACTCTGCCCCTGCTGCAGGGACTTGTTAACTGGGCTTATGAAATAGATTGGATAAGAGGCATAGAGGTCTCTGGGGAGCTGGCCCGCCAGCAAAGACCTTGAGTGTCTGATGAAACTGGGGAGAAGCAGAGCTTACCTTCCCTCTTCTCTTACCAAGTTACAAACACCAGTATGTCTTGGGATGTTTTTGCAGGAAGAGATGGAATTCAGAAATCAGAGACTTGATTTTATTACCCAGGACTTAATGAAGGTGAAAAATATTTTGTGCAACCTTCCAGAAGAGACACTGGACTTTTTGAGGGTACTTCTTGAATGCACAAGGAAAGGCTTTGTCTCCTGGATCAAAACCATGATAAAAGGTGAGTTGTACTAGGATGTAGTAGTCATCAGATACAAGAGGCAATAGAAAGAGATCACTTTATCCCTACTTGTCACAACAGCCAGAGGCATTGTATGAATCAACTATGAATGTGAACTCCTCAAATGCAAGTCAACTATGAAACTCCTTTAACTATGTGTTTCATTTTTGGATTATTTTTTTTTTCAGATAAAACAGAAATCCCTGTATTTGTGGAACTGGCATCAATTTCTGCAGGTGAAAATGACATAGATATTGACAAAGTGCGCTTCTTCCGTGATGCCATGGCTGCTTCAGCACCAATCATATTTGACCTGAGACCCACATCTGGATTTCAGCAGTTCTCTGCAGCTCTGTCATCCATCAGTGAAGCCACTGCAAAAGACATTAATTTGCCCAAGAAGTTGGTGAGTCTACAAATCCCATGTTCCAAAATTAGTCGGACCTGTACTAGGAGAATGGTCAAAGTCTGGCTCCATGTCACAGGGGAGACAAGACAGCCAAGTGGGTGTAGTGTATATGACATAAGACCTATATGAAATATGTACTCTTCGGGACTGAAGACCTGTTGGAACCCAGTAAAAGACCTCATATATGATGACAAATGGAGGAGACCCATTAGGTGTCATGTGCAGAAGAAAGTGAATCCAATATTCTGTGTTTTACTAAAGAGTGGTTAGGCATTGACTTGCATAATCCTCTCCACAGAAACTATAACATCCTATTCAAGGTACCATTTCACTTACATCCTTCCTCCAAATTGCCAAAGACTAGCAGAGAACCACAGCTTCTCAAAATGCTTGCTCACTGGCTTTGGCATTCATAAAGCTAGTAAGATAGATTGGGGTGCAACAGCTGTGATTTGTCTCTTCAAGTGCAGCAGGCACAAGAAACCCCACTTGTACCAAAACCATCCTTACGTATCTGGCAACCAATTAGGTTTCATTTTGTTGTGTTGGGTTTTTTCTTTAACAGAAAGATTCTTGTGATAACAGAGAGTGGATCCAGATGGTTCATGACTGTCACGGTTCCATAGAGCGTTCCTCAATCTCTCAAGCCAGAGACATCAACAGCAGAGGGATTTTTATCATCTCAGCACCTCAGAAATTAAAGGTAATGATTCTCCACAATTTGAAGAGTGCTGTTTGGGGGATAGTTTCTGCCCAAATAATTTAACATGTTTGAAATCCATTTCCAGGGAGTATGCCAGCTAGCCAATATATCTGTAGTCAGGTTTGAAAGAAGCACAACCTCATGTCACATTTTCCATTAAGCCTTAGTAGTTTTCAAGGCAAAAAGGCAAAACAGACTTTTTTTTTTTTTTTGTCCCCAGGGAGGGCAGGAAGCAATATTTTAATACTGAAGAGAAGTCATATGATCACTGAGAAAGTGAAAAAAGGAAAGGGAAAGATTTAAAATGAGAAATGCCACTCCATTGTTCAAAGAGAGTGGTGCTTGCAGCATACTCTGAAAGCATGAGCCCTGCACAACAGGAAGGGGGAAGGAATGATCCACATCTTAGGACATGGGAAAACTTTATGCTTGGCAGTGGTATGCAGGGATGTACTACTATTATTCTTGAAGATCCATTGTACAAGGATGGGGAATTACACAGAGAAGAGGTAGAGCAGGGCTGATCCTCTTACTTGCTTTCCAGGCTGCTCTTCAGGACTGTGTTTCAGTGCTACTGGTGAAAGACTCCACAGAGGAAGAATCTCAGACAGATCAGAATGCTAAAAAATACAACCTGGCTCAGCTCATAGAGCTCCAGAACAAGCTTATGTTGATCACCACAAAAATTGAGCAAGGCAGAGAGGAGGCAAACCGCTTCCTGGAGGTAAGCCACAGTGCAACATCAATATGTGCTTGCATAACAGTGTCCACAAGGCTTGTGATATTTGGCTAGAATTCTTTCATGCAGACTCATTCTTCAGCTTTAGCTCTGACTCTTCAGGAGCAGAGGTAGCAGACTCCCAGATCTCACATATAAGGCAAATTATAAATACCGGCATCCCCATGCTATGTGGTGATGGTGGAGTGTGTAGAAGTCTGACTCTCTGAGGTCTTGGCCTCACCTGCATGTTAATTATGTGTGTGTCTCCACCCAAGCAAGCTATCTAAGCTCCTGCTGCAGTGAATGAAGAGAAACAGAAAATTCCAGGGGTGAGATGGAGGTCACTCCTGTGTGAGACGGTCGCTTCAAATACCTTTTCCTTATTTCCTATACAAGCTGTTTATTCTGATGGTGTTTGAAGTAAGGTGTTCTCTTACATACCTGAGGAACAACTACAACTGCTTGCTGTCTGATCAATTGCAGGCAATGCCATACTTCAGTCAGAGATGAAGAAACCTCACAAAAGCCAAATATTTCAAAGGTGGTGATTCTGACGTTGCAATAGGGCTCCTTATAATCTTTAGGAGTGAGACAATGGAGCTGTCCTTCATCTATGGATCTCCTTCCCCCAGTAGACATGTGCCACCTGGAACTGGTATTTTTGAAGAGTAGTAGATGCCTTCAGGGAAAACATGCACTTCCAGATCATGTCCTTAGCCAAGAAATGTATCCTGAGAAGAAACTGGACATAAAGATTGAGCCAAATAGTTTTGGGGTTTTGGGGTGGTTTTTTTGCTTAGCAGGTTTTAATAGATTTTTGGAATAAAATGTAATGTGAAAAGTATTCAGTAGTTGTTGAAAACACATGATAATCCATTTCCCTGTTTTGTCTGTGGCATGTTACAGATCCTGGAAAAGGTTCAAATGGT
>VZTM01025943.1:2023-19280 GCA_013400555.1 Jacana jacana | reverse complement strand
TATTCAAGGTACCATTTCACTTACATCCTTCCTCCAAATTGCCAAAGACTAGCAGAGAACCACAGCTTCTCAAAATGCTTGCTCACTGGCTTTGGCATTCATAAAGCTAGTAAGATAGATTGGGGTGCAACAGCTGTGATTTGTCTCTTCAAGTGCAGCAGGCACAAGAAACCCCACTTGTACCAAAACCATCCTTACGTATCTGGCAACCAATTAGGTTTCATTTTGTTGTGTTGGGTTTTTTCTTTAACAGAAAGATTCTTGTGATAACAGAGAGTGGATCCAGATGGTTCATGACTGTCACGGTTCCATAGAGCGTTCCTCAATCTCTCAAGCCAGAGACATCAACAGCAGAGGGATTTTTATCATCTCAGCACCTCAGAAATTAAAGGTAATGATTCTCCACAATTTGAAGAGTGCTGTTTGGGGGATAGTTTCTGCCCAAATAATTTAACATGTTTGAAATCCATTTCCAGGGAGTATGCCAGCTAGCCAATATATCTGTAGTCAGGTTTGAAAGAAGCACAACCTCATGTCACATTTTCCATTAAGCCTTAGTAGTTTTCAAGGCAAAAAGGCAAAACAGACTTTTTTTTTTTTTTTGTCCCCAGGGAGGGCAGGAAGCAATATTTTAATACTGAAGAGAAGTCATATGATCACTGAGAAAGTGAAAAAAGGAAAGGGAAAGATTTAAAATGAGAAATGCCACTCCATTGTTCAAAGAGAGTGGTGCTTGCAGCATACTCTGAAAGCATGAGCCCTGCACAACAGGAAGGGGGAAGGAATGATCCACATCTTAGGACATGGGAAAACTTTATGCTTGGCAGTGGTATGCAGGGATGTACTACTATTATTCTTGAAGATCCNTCTTGAAGATCCATTGTACAAGGATGGGGAATTACACAGAGAAGAGGTAGAGCAGGGCTGATCCTCTTACTTGCTTTCCAGGCTGCTCTTCAGGACTGTGTTTCAGTGCTACTGGTGAAAGACTCCACAGAGGAAGAATCTCAGACAGATCAGAATGCTAAAAAATACAACCTGGCTCAGCTCATAGAGCTCCAGAACAAGCTTATGTTGATCACCACAAAAATTGAGCAAGGCAGAGAGGAGGCANCTCCACCCAAGCAAGCTATCTAAGCTCCTGCTGCAGTGAATGAAGAGAAACAGAAAATTCCAGGGGTGAGATGGAGGTCACTCCTGTGTGAGACGGTCGCTTCAAATACCTTTTCCTTATTTCCTATACAAGCTGTTTATTCTGATGGTGTTTGAAGTAAGGTGTTCTCTTACATACCTGAGGAACAACTACAACTGCTTGCTGTCTGATCAATTGCAGGCAATGCCATACTTCAGTCAGAGATGAAGAAACCTCACAAAAGCCAAATATTTCAAAGGTGGTGATTCTGACGTTGCAATAGGGCTCCTTATAATCTTTAGGAGTGAGACAATGGAGCTGTCCTTCATCTATGGATCTCCTTCCCCCAGTAGACATGTGCCACCTGGAACTGGTATTTTTGAAGAGTAGTAGATGCCTTCAGGGAAAACATGCACTTCCAGATCATGTCCTTAGCCAAGAAATGTATCCTGAGAAGAAACTGGACATAAAGATTGAGCCAAATAGTTTTGGGGTTTTGGGGTGGTTTTTTTGCTTAGCAGGTTTTAATAGATTTTTGGAATAAAATGTAATGTGAAAAGTATTCAGTAGTTGTTGAAAACACATGATAATCCATTTCCCTGTTTTGTCTGTGGCATGTTACAGATCCTGGAAAAGGTTCAAATGGTTGGAAAGTTGTACCTGCAGCTTCTCAGTGTTGGCAATATCCTCTTCATTGATTGGAAGGCTGACATCTACTGCGATCCTCAGTGCAGAGTGAAAGTTTACACAGAATTTGGAATCGCTGGCCTCCTTGTTCAGAGTACCAGACCTGTCCTGGAGGAGCTGGATGGCCTTTGCAAAGCAATGGAGCACTGCCTAGTAGAGTGGAAGAAGTATCTGGAGACTCAAAGGGACACCTACTATCATCTCAACCTGTTCACTGCACACCAGCTCTTCTACTTATGTAGCCAACTAGCCAAAGCCCACAATAGTGTAATAGAGCCACAGATTCTTAATATGCTTTCTGTCATAAAGCATGACATTAAAGAAGAGGATATTAGAAAAGCCCTGGAGCAAGCTCTCATGACTCCACTCAGCTCTATCAACACATCAGCAAGAGGCAAGGAGTGTGCTACCTGGCATGACTATGTCATTCGTTTTCCCCAGCTCATAAAAAACCTGGCTGAATCTGGCTATGATACATCAGTGGCAAAAGCAGCCCTGCAGAGCTGCCTTCAAAACTCTGACGTCACAGAGCAGAAGATGATGAATTTTGCCTTTGAATGGGGTGATGACAAGGAAGAAGTTGAAAACCTGAGCAAACTATATGATGAGCAGCGAGAAGCATTTCTGCAGAAGTCGAGGAAGTTTAAAAACACGAACAGAGATGTTGACCAGGCAGCTTTTAGCACCCTTGCTGAAGATGAACTGTCTGCCTCCTTTGAGAGTTTGCCATCTATCTCTGACAAGGTGAATCTGCTCTGGGACGCGTACTGTAAGAAATTCACTGGCCTTGTGTCAGACAAATACATTAGCCTGGATGTCTTTGGTGAAACACTGAAGCGATTAGCAGCTCTTGAAACCACATATATCAAGAGAAGTTTACCAGTAGGCCTTGAAGCCAGGAAACCTTCTCTCATCATGTGTCAAGAAGAAGAAATGTTACTCTACATGCTCTCCATTTACGGACACAACAAGACAGAACCTCTCCCAACGTATGATGAGGTCCTGGTGTGCACACCCAACACAGAGGAGGAAGAAGTGGAGCTGATTGTTAGGAGAGCTCTTTCATCTGATTCTCAAAACCAGAAAATCTACTGCTTGCTGGGTGCTGAGAAACTAGTGTACAAAGTTTCCAAGCAACTGGAGTACCATTTCTTCCGCTTACTGCAATCTTCTACAGTCCCCGACTATAGGTTCATTATTTTTTGCAATGCCAAAGCTCACAGTTCTTATGTGATCACAGCCTTTGACACCTACAAAGTTACTATCCCATGCTACTCTGACACAGAAATCCAGGCATACCTGAGTACACATCTCAAAGTGCCTTGTGGAACAGCCCCTGTTGCTCAGGCCTTCGAAGAGCCCTATCAGCAGAATGTGAAGTTCATATTTTCAAATCAAGCAGGAATGGGTAGGTCTTAGTAGTCCTACTGTCAGTCGTGTCTGAACCGAGGAGGTCTTTAGAGGAAAGTAGCATGCAACAGAAAGCACTCCACTCTCCTCATCTGTTTAGTTTTGCGTAGTGAATTTCAAGAGGGATTTTAGGCCACCTGGAAAGGGTCCAAAGGGGAATGACAACACAGTCAAGAAAACACAAGCTTCAGGGATCTACATATGTGCAATCTAGAGAGAAACAAACAATGGTCTGAGACTGGGAAAGGGCACGAACCAAGACCCCCTAGGAATGGGAGTCAGTTGCCTAAATAAGCCCAGACGTCCTCTGAAAGACCATAGGCTAGCACAACTGGCCTCCACCTTCTATTCCAGAATGGAACAAATGTTCTGTAGGCCCTTTGCAATCTTCAGCAGGCTGCCTCATGCTTCCTACCATTTCTAAAACCTTTCAAGACATGTCTCTTTAGACAGCAAGGTTTTCTGACATTTTGAGGGCATATCTGAGGCCAACTGGTCAGGATCCAGTCTGTAATGGAAACCTCAAAGGGCTGGATTGAGGACATGAGTTCATACACTCATAGAAACACAAGGTTGGAAGGGAACTACAAGATCATCTAGTCCAACTGTCTTCCTGTAACCAATAATACCCACTAAGCTACTAAATAATTTCTTGTAGCACCTCGTCCAGATGCTTCTTGAACACCACCAGGGACAGTGACTACAGCACCTCACTGGGCAGGCCATTCCAGTGCAGTTTTTCCTGAATCTAATCTAAATCTCCCATGGTGCAACATATGGCCATTCCCTCGAGTCCTATCATTAGTTATCTGGGAGAAGAGGCCAACACCCTTCTCCTCACAACTTGCTTTCAGGAAATTGTAGAGTGCAATGAGGTCTCCCCTGAGCCTCCTCTTCTCCAGGCTAAACAATCCCAGTTCCCTCACCTGTTCCCCATAAGACTTGTGCTTCAGACCCCTCACCAGTTTTGTTCCGCTTCTCTGGACACGTTCCAGGGCCTTGATGTCTTTGTTGTAGTGAGGGGCCCAAAACTGAACACAGTACAGTGTNCTGAACCGAGGAGGTCTTTAGAGGAAAGTAGCATGCAACAGAAAGCACTCCACTCTCCTCATCTGTTTAGTTTTGCGTAGTGAATTTCAAGAGGGATTTTAGGCCACCTGGAAAGGGTCCAAAGGGGAATGACAACACAGTCAAGAAAACACAAGCTTCAGGGATCTACATATGTGCAATCTAGAGAGAAACAAACAATGGTCTGAGACTGGGAAAGGGCACGAACCAAGACCCCCTAGGAATGGGAGTCAGTTGCCTAAATAAGCCCAGACGTCCTCTGAAAGACCATAGGCTAGCACAACTGGCCTCCACCTTCTATTCCAGAATGGAACAAATGTTCTGTAGGCCCTTTGCAATCTTCAGCAGGCTGCCTCATGCTTCCTACCATTTCTAAAACCTTTCAAGACATGTCTCTTTAGACAGCAAGGTTTTCTGACATTTTGAGGGCATATCTGAGGCCAACTGGTCAGGATCCAGTCTGTAATGGAAACCTCAAAGGGCTGGATTGAGGACATGAGTTCATACACTCATAGAAACACAAGGTTGGAAGGGAACTACAAGATCATCTAGTCCAACTGTCTTCCTGTAACCAATAATACCCACTAAGCTACTAAATAATTTCTTGTAGCACCTCGTCCAGATGCTTCTTGAACACCACCAGGGACAGTGACTACAGCACCTCACTGGGCAGGCCATTCCAGTGCAGTTTTTCCTGAATCTAATCTAAATCTCCCATGGTGCAACATATGGCCATTCCCTCGAGTCCTATCATTAGTTATCTGGGAGAAGAGGCCAACACCCTTCTCCTCACAACTTGCTTTCAGGAAATTGTAGAGTGCAATGAGGTCTCCCCTGAGCCTCCTCTTCTCCAGGCTAAACAATCCCAGTTCCCTCACCTGTTCCCCATAAGACTTGTGCTTCAGAACCCTCACCAGTTTTGTTCCGCTTCTCTGGACACGTTCCAGGGCCTTGATGTCTTTGTTGTAGTGAGGGGCCCAAAACTGAACACAGTACAGTGTGGCATCACCAGAGCTGAGTACAGGGGGATAATCACCTCCCTGCTCCTGATGGTGACACTATTCCTGATGCAGGCCAGGATGCCATTGGCCTTCTTGGCCGGCTGAGCACACTGCCAGCTCATGTTCAGCCAAGCATCAACCAACACTCCTAGGTCCTTTTCTTCTCCACAGTCTTCTAGCCACTCCACCCACACCTATAGTGTTGCATGGAGTTATTGTTATTGCGGCTAAAGTGCAGGACCCAGCACTTGGCCTTGTTGAACCTCATCCCATTCACCTCAGCCCATCCAAATCCCTCTGAAAGGCCTCCCTACCCTCAGGCAGATCGACACTACCTCCCAACTTGGTGTCATTTGCAAACTTACTGAGGGTACACTCTAACCCCTCATCTAGATCATCAATAAAGATATTAAACAAGATAGGCCCCAGTATCAATCTCTGGGGGACACCACTTGTAATGGGACATCAGCTGGACTTAATTCCATTAACCACTACCCACTGGGCATGACCCTCCAGCCAGTTCTTTACCCAGAGAAGAGTATACCCATCTAGGCCATCGGCAGCCATTTTCCCCAGGAGAATACTGTGGGAGATCATGTCAAAGGTCTGGTACTCTAGTCTAGGTACACTACATCAGCAGCCTTTCCCACATCTACCAGTCTGGTTCTGTTTTGTGATGAGCCATACTGCTAAAACTGTGAGCACAGACTTTGAGGATGTACCTTGTGACTGGGACCTGGTTCCCTGGTTCCAGGTATTGTTCTACAGAGGTGGTTGACAGATGGCCACTGAGTTTGGAGGGAGTTCAGATGTCTGGAGAAAAAATGTCCCATGCATGTGAAAGGGAAGATTGATTCTGAAGGTGAATCTTGGCTGTTTTTTCTGTTCATTAGGGAAGTCTCTCTTTGTGGAAAATACCCTCCAAAAGATACGTTCCCACCTGGGTAATGTACCATTGGTTCACAAAACCATAAGGCTGATGGAGTCAGAAATCGATTTCCAGTTCCTTCTGGAGGAGCTACGGTCTGTTGAGGAATTCCCAACTGAAACTCGGCCCGCTGTCTTCCACATTGATGTGTCACCAGCGGTGAGTCTTTGTCTTGGTGGTTGAATGTGGAGTGTCCAAGACCTCACAGGCTTTTTTAGAGGAGGGTATTTTGCACGGCCTCTTGTGCTGGCTTATTCTCCTCTACAGGAGTAGCATCAGGTGCTCAAAAGTTAAAGGGAACAACAAGAGTTCTGGGTATAGTTTGGAAGATCAGGTGTCTGCATGTTCCTTGTTCCATGCCCTCAGATATGGAAGCTGTGTGAAATGGATCCCATTTCATAAAAGCGATCTTTTCCCCTGCTGTGGTAAAAATCAGAGTGTAGGGCAATGGACAATGGCCGACCAATCAGGTCTGACATAGAAGCCCCCATACACAGGGAGAGGAAGGAATGGATTCTTCAGGTCACATCCAGTCTGGTACCTCTCTGGAAGGCTTTAAAGAAATGGTAGTGGGCTTAGGGTTGAGGGTGAATCCAGATGATCTAGTCCTACCTTGGAAAGCTGCAAAGTACCAAACATTCAATCATATTAACAGTTGCAGCTGTCTCAGTGTATGCTAGAATAGCAATTCTGCACAAGAATGGGAGAAAAGCTGTAGCCTGTCTGCAGGTGGGGCAGGTACTCCACTGTGGGCAGTGGAGTAAGTGTGTTCTGATAGACATATCTGATAGACAGCTTTCAAATGTTTCTTCCCTCTCAGGTGTCAACAGGTCTCTATCGGCTGCTGGTTGAGCTATGCATCCTAAGACACATTCAGAGTCCTGACGGCTTGGTCTGGAAGTGCAAATCCTCTCATCTTTACTTGATTGAGTACCTGGCAAAAGGGAAAAGTGTTAGCAGAACAAGGAAACAAGAGGTATTGCTTTGGGGATGGTGTGCAGGTCAGAGGAATAGTAAGGGAGGATGTTAACATAACCAGGTCTTCATCTGCAGTAAACCTACTAAAATCCAAAGTCTTTTTAAAAGAGTGGAGCGATGGCTCATCTACATAGAAACAAGTAGTCACACTATATGTTTACTCTGGAAAGGAAATGTAAGTTGCTGTGTGGTACTTGGGCCTTTTTTCGTTCATTTCTGGTGTAACATCCCACGTGTTCAAAAAATCATAGAAGTCTCCCATATGATAAATGAGGGAGAACATTCTAAAAGAGAAAATGGGGATATAATGGAGAGTTAGAACATCCTGTGCATCCTGGAGAGGGTGAATGGGGAGCAAGCATCTACCCTCTCTTCCAGCACAAAACCCAGATGCATCAAACAGTGTTAACAAGATCAGTTTAGAACAAATGAGCAGAGGGTGATTTTTCATGGTATGGCTCATAAACCTGTGAGGATCCCTGCTGAAGAGGGCTGTGTCTGCCCCCTTTGATGGGTTGACACAGTTGCGAGGTGAGTCTGGCCAAGGGAAGTGAAAGACATTGTGAAGATGGAGAGTACTTTTCAGATATCTTTCAGTAGCTTCCAGACCTATTTTTATGCAGAAAAAAAGCTCTTGAGCTGTAGACAAATGAAGAAGTTTGGGCAACTGTCCTCATCATAATCTGTGAACTCCTTATTGACTTTGTTTTAGATATCCAGTGAAACAGAAGAAAAGTTCCTGGATCTATTTCCTGCAGTGAAATGTGTGTCACCAATGCGGGTACTTGACTTGCTGGAACACCCCTCCTCTGCTCGCCTTTCTGAAATGAAAGAGGAGCAGTTTGACCAAAACAAGTTGAAGAGTGAAGCTTTCCAGAGGTCTTACCAGTACCTCAGCAGATATAAGAGGAAGGAAGACCTTGACCGTTTCTTTTTCATCCCTGAGAGGACTGAGGGGACAGAGAAAGAGTGCCTGAAGCTCTTACTGGATTTCTGTGGAAGACAAAACCCTTCCTGGACTGAGCTTAGCAACTTCACTCATTTCCTAAACTTCCAGCTAAGTAAGTGTGAGAAATCTGTTTTCTGTGGTCCAGCAGTCGGAGGAGATTTCCAGGGGTTTAAAACATTTGTGGTAAAGTTCATGATTACCATGTCCAAGGACTTTGCTGTGCCCTCTCTTGACATCTCTGATGAAAGTGTGGCAAATGCAGAAAGCGATGATGAGGAAAACAGCATTATAAGGCAGTACCAGCTGAGACGAAAATGGGAACAAGAATCCCACCCCTATATAGTCTTCCACGCAGACAATGACTCCATGGAGTTCTTGGGTTTCCACATCAACAATAACATGGATGCTATTGATGCCCATTCTCAAACTGTTTTGGAAAAGAATATTATGAAACATAAACTATACCACACTTTGAAAGCTCAGCATGTACCTTTCAATAAGAAGTTTGAAGACTTGTCCAGAAAAATGCAGCTGGAGGCTCTCTGCAGAGTTTTTGGTGTAAGCTACACCCAAGATCCAGATGAATCATATCAACTGACACTGGACAACACCATGAAGATGCTTGCCATTCACTTGCGGTTCCAGTGTGGGATCCCTGTAATCATCATGGGTGAAACAGGTTGTGGGAAGACAAAGCTTGTGCAGTTCATGTGCAGTCTGCAAAGGGCAGGCAGAGACATTCAGAACATGGTGGTGGTACGTGTCCATGGTGGCACTACTTCCAAAACCATCCACAAGAAAGTTAGGCAGGCAATTGAGCTGGCACGTATCAATGAGGAAAGGCACAAAGTGGACACTGTACTCTTTTTTGATGAAGCCAACACATCAGAAGCTATCTTTGCAATCAAAGAGGTGATGTGCGATCGTAGTGTAAATGGAGAGAGGATTGTCACTGACAGTTTAAAAGTAGTAACTGCTTGCAACCCGTACAAAAGGCACACCAAGGAAACTGTAGAGAAACTTGAAAAAGCTGGCTTGGGGTACCGGGTCCAGAGTGAAGACACACGGGAGAAACTGGGCTACATTCCTTTGCGACAGCTGGTGTACCGGGTCAAACCCCTTCCCCCTAGCTTACTGCCCCTTGTCTGGGATTTTGGAGAGCTGAATGAAAAGACACAGAGCTTGTACATCAGAGAGATTGTAAAGTCTGCCATGGAGGATAAGATTGCCATCGAAAATTTGGACGTCTTTACCAGTGTCATTTCAGCGTCCCAGAAGTTTCTCAGGAAGAAAAAAGGTGAATGCAGAGTTGCCAGTCTTCGGGATATAGAGCGCTGCATGAGCATTACGCTTTGGTTTTATAAGTTAAGAGACCTGCTATTTCCTGAGATAGACAAGAAGCACACAAAGGAGCCAATCTTAAATGATGCACAAAGGGCCTTGGTCCTTTCGGTGGGAGCTTGCTATTATGTATCTCTGGAGAGCCGAAAAGATTATCTGCAGGAGATTGCAAAATGCTTTTCTGTCCCTGCATCCCTGTTGCAGGAAGAGATTGAGCTTTGCCAAGAGGTATTTCTTGATAACATCTCTATTCCTAAGGCAACAGCCCGGAATGATGCTCTGAAAGAAAACATCTTCATGATAGTCATATGCATGGACCTACGAGTTCCACTCTTTCTGGTTGGGAAGCCAGGAAGCTCAAAATCCCTGTCTAAAACCATTGCTGTAGATGCCATGGAGGGCAGCCGGTCCAAAAGCCAGTTGTTCAAAAGATGCAAGGAAATCCAGCTGGTGTCTTTTCAGTGCAGTCCCCATTCAAAGCCAGAAGGGATCATCTCTACTTTCCGACAATGTGCACAGTTCCAGAAGGAGAAGAATCTGGATGAATTTGCATCTGTGGTCCTCTTGGATGAGATTGGCCTTGCAGAAGACTCACCAGAGATGCCACTGAAGACACTGCACCCTCTTCTTGAAGATGGATGTGTTGATGATGAAACCCCAGAATCTTACAAAAAAGTTGGCTTTGTGGGCATTTCAAACTGGTCCCTAGACCCTGCCAAAATGAACAGGGGTCTTCTTGTACTTCGAACTGACCCTAGCAAAGAAGAGCTAGTTAAAACTGCAAGGGAAATCTGTACTGGACAGCTTCACTTTGAACGCATTGAGTATTTATTCCCTTTGCTGGCAGAATTCTACTGCAAGGTCCTAAAAACAC
Source organism: Jacana jacana (assembly GCA_013400555.1). Taxonomy (NCBI): domain Eukaryota; kingdom Metazoa; phylum Chordata; class Aves; order Charadriiformes; family Jacanidae; genus Jacana; species Jacana jacana. The sequence goes on along the minus strand of VZTM01025943.1, from coordinate 8,912 downwards.
AAAAAACTGAGTTCTTTGGACTCCGTGATTTTTACAGCTTGATCAAAATGATACTGTCATACACCCAGGACAAGAAGTGCATTTCTCAAGAGGAGATCATTATAAAGGCCATTCAGAGAAACTTTGGGGGCTCCAGTGATGTCAGTCCTGTTGAGCTCTTCCGAAACTGCATCTGTGAGGTGTATCTTCGCCCTGACTTGGAAACCAGCCACACACTTCATTTGCTGAAGGAAAATATGGGCAAGCAGCAGGCAGGACTCGTGTCTCGATACCTCCTGCTGCTGACAACCAACCATGCAGCTTTCCACATCATCCAGATGACACAACTTATAGATGTTGAGAACTGTGAAATCATATTTGGCTCTGGTTTTCCACAGGACCAAGATTATTCCCAGGTATGCCGGTCTGTCAGCAGAGTGAAGATCTGCATGGAGACAGGCAGGCCTGTAGTTCTTTTAAATATACACAACCTTTATGAGAGCCTTTATGATGCACTCAACCAGTGCTTCGTTACTCTGGGGGGAAATTCCTATGTGGACCTGGGTCTTGGCACTCACAGAGTGAAGAGCCGTGTGAAGGATGAGTTTAGACTCATTGTGATAGAGGAGAAGAACATAGTCTACACCCAATTCCCCACCCCGCTGCTGAACCGTCTGGAGAAGCACTGCTTGGACATGAACACTGTTCTGAACTGGCAGCAGCAACAGCTGAAGCAGGACCTGCAGTCCTGGGCCAGGTTGTTTATCTCCATTGACAGCAGCAAGTTCTCCAACATTTGGTCTACAAAGCTCAGCCCCAAGGAACACGATGTCTTCATTGGTTTCAGCAGTGACACATCTGCAACTATTGCTTTGGAGAGCACTCAGAGCAGAGCCTGGGGAGACCTTGAGCCCTATGAAGAGCCAGTGCTCTCTATTGCCAAAAGGAAACTTGTTCAATGTGCAACCCCTGACTCCATCCTGCGCCTTAAGTACTCCCGTCTGGATAATCCTGAGAAGATCCAAGACTTGTACTTCCACACGCAGAAGCACAACAGTCTTGTTAGTGTTTTGGGAGAAACAGTTAACTGTCAGCCATGGAAAGAGAGGGCCACTGGACTCTGCCTGCAGGTATGTGTGCTTCACTGTAAAGCAGTGAGAGGGATCTTTATTTTCCAGCTGAGGGAAGTTGCCTTAATGGAGGTCATCTCCATTAAGCCACTGGGTAAGTTCCACTGTTGAACACTGGTAGTCTTCTACCTGTCCAATTTGGCTCATGCTCCATCAGTTGTATCACACACATGCCTGGCTTCTGCCTTGTTGTTCTCTGCAGTCAGGGTGACCTCTGCTTCTCCTCTTGACCCAGGTGTGGCAGATATGCTAACAAGCATGCAGTGGGTGCTAGCTCCTAACTTTTAAGGCTCTGGATGTTCAAGGCTAAGACACAGAGTGCATTATTCATTGCCTGCAGACAAGTGACAAGTACCACTAGTGATGCTGTAGGGATCTCACCAAGTCTCCAGCAGGACTTTAGGTGACTCTGGCAATTCTGCAAGTCATGGATCATGCCCACTGCTCTTGACATCTATTTTTGGGAATTGTTGTTCATGCCAAAGAAATCATCCTAATCACTTCTCCAGTGACTGTCACAGGAACTCAGGAACCTGTGTTGCATAGAAACACCTAAAAGGGTAGCAGCTGAATCCCCAAACAGGATCTACAGTACTGGGAGCCCACAGCCTTGGGAGAGAGTCAGTCCATTAGAGTCCCATATGGGGACTGTTGTGTTAGGCCCATAACTTTGCATGGAAATACTCTTCTAGCCCTCAAGGTTTGAAGTGCTCATGCGAATCTCCCAGACGGATTCCTTTGGAGTCACTGTCTCACAGTACCTGAGTCATTCCTAAGGATAAAGCTTGAGTCTAAGTCACTTCTAGCACAAGGAATCAGGGTTTTTCAGGTTGTTAACAATTATCCCACTGTTTTTCCTTGTAAGTAGGGCATGTTCTTGAGTATTGCCTTTAGGAAGCACTTGAAAAGGTCCATAAGGAGATCACTTCAATTTTCTCAATTGTTAATACATTTGCACAATATTTCCCGGGAATTAATTTGCCCTTCACTGCAGGTTTCTACACATGCAAGACTTCTAAATGAGAGAGATTTAGAAAAGATAAGGAAGACATTTCAACTTCAAAATAAAATCCACTGCCTCTTCCTAAACCAGTTTGACACTGAATACGCTTTCCGCCAGGAACTCAGGTGAGGAGAGATTTTCTTTCTCCCCTTTGTTAATTTTATAGATTGGGGGTTTGGGGAAAGGGGAGAAGGGGGAGCAGGGAGGGTAGAGAACAGGAATGGTTTTATGAACATAGCAATAACAGATCATTTAATTATCTGCAGGAATTTTTTTACACAATCAACAGAAGAGAAATTGCTCCTCATCCAGTTCCACTTTGGGGAGCCACAGAGCAGCAAAAGGCTTCTAGCTTGTGCCAAGTAAACATTCTTCCTTCTTTCTTCTTTCCTTATGTATTTCTTTGGTCAAGGACAACGGTAAGGGAAGATGCAGTGGCCAAATAGCCATGGGATATAACATTGGTTTTGGTGACCTGTTGAATGGAGTCATTGCAGATGTTCTCATGTATCTTTATGTGTATATTTGTGTGTGTGTCCTTATGCGTATGTTCTGTAGCTTAAATTTCCAGCCTGTGTTAAGATAAAAGGACCCTAACAGCTCAGCTTTTCTTTGTCTAAAAGAGCATCTTCTTCATTCTGGGAATGTACTTTATACATTCTTCCCATATTAAACCCACCTTCCTCCAGCATGGTTGACTCACTCGGCACAAACTATTCCAAAGAGGACCTAACACTATATGGCTTTTTTTTCCCTTTAGTCATCAAATCAAAGGACTTAAACTGGCATCTGGTGCCATTTGAGACATCATAGAGATCCAAGACACCTCTCAAGGCTGGCCTTCAGGAGACTTAAGCCCTTCTGGGAATGAGTGAGAGCTTAAGTCATTGACAGTTGCATTTATATGAGGTTGATCTCATGTCCTTGAAGTACATCAGTGACACACTCCCCCAGTCAGACACATGCTCTCTCTCAATACAATCCCTCTTACTTCCTTTCTCACTCAGCTACATTTCTTGTTCATATCCTTTCTTCACCCTCTCAGCTAATGTGCCTGTTGTCTCCTGTAATGCTATGTTCTGGGTGGATTTGTGCTTTTCTAGAGAGGGACTTTAATGTATATGGTCGTACTTCTCAGAAAGCTATGCTGGGTTTTATCCTGTTTCCCAGCAATTCCTTAATTGGTCTGTATGTCTAATGTTATTCCCATGATTGCCAGAAAGAATATATGATTGAGCAGAGACCCACATTTACAACCAAACAAATTCAGATTAAAATAAAAATTCAGTGTTCAGCAGGGAGGGAAATTTGTCATGAAAGGGCTTACTGGGGCATGTGACTAAGTCATTATTTCAGGAGGGTGTAGGGGAGATAGATGGGCATGAGTATTGAAGTAGCCAACACCATCTTGGCTCTTGGCCTTGCCAAAGCAGGGCTGGGCTGAGCCGAGTTTCTACCTTCCCTTTTCACGATTGCAGAGCAGCCACACCTTGTGCTGTTGGTCTTTCTAAAACCTCTGCCTGACACTTGGGAAGGCAGAGGATATCTTTGGGAGATTCTCTACCCAACTGACAGAAAGAATGGACTTTTTAGCCTCTCTGTCCTGATTCTAGGTACTGTATCATAGATGAGAGAAGGAAATCAACAGGCACAGGCCCATCACATATTGTCCTGGCCATTCAAGTCCCACGAGTTCTGGGAGGCTGCAGCTACCTGGCATTTGACAGTGGTAAGGTTGAAATTGCTATTTTGGTTCAGGGAGAGAGTGGGAGGGAAAGGAGAGGTTGTGCAAGGGCAAGAAGAAGGATCCAAGGAACTAAAGACCCGATAGCTTCACATTGATCCCTGGAAAGATGATGCAGCAAATAATCCTGGAAACCGTTTCTAAATACATTAAAAGTAATAAGTCAACATGTATTTATTTATGGGAACTCAAGTCTGAACAAACTGATAGCCTTCTCTAATGAGATGACTGGCATGGTTTGTGAGAAGAGAATGGTGAATGGTGTTTATCTTTTTACAGTCTCCCATAACATCCTCATTGACAAGCTAATGAGGTATGGACAAGATAAATGGGCAGTGGGTTGGACTGACAAGAAGTTGAAATGCTGCACTTACGATGTTTTGCTTAACAGCACAAAGTCCAGCTGGAGGCCAGTCACTAGTGGTGTTACCTCAAGGATCAATACTGAGGCCAGTACCATTTAGCATCTTATTAATGACCCAGATCACGGCACAGAGTGTACCTTCAGTACTCTCTGTGTACTAAGGATACAAGTAAGTTTGCTGATGATCCAAAACCAGGAAGAGTGGCTGTTCCACAAGAGGGTCATGCTCTCATCCAAAGGGACCTAGACAGGCAGGACAAATGTGCTGACAGAAACATCATGAAGATGCTTCAGTGGTGTCCCATGACAAGACAAAAGGCAATGGGCACAAACTGAAATACAAGAAATTCCAAACATAAGAAAAATTTTCTTCATGTTGAAGGGGGTCAAACACCTTTTGAGTTATGGGATCATTTTCTTCCCTAGTCAATGTATGAGAATGACAGGGCATTTGTGCCCATTAGGACTGGGAAGGGGGGAGCAGAGTGATATAAGAGAAGTGCATCCTCCCTCAGAGCAAAAAGAAACAGGAGGTGGTATGTCTTCCATCTCTTGTTATCCAGGTTGCTGGTAGGCTAGGGCAGTCAAAATGTATTGATTTTTCTGGGTCAGTGTGGAACATCAAGAGCAGGTCAACTGTTCACAGGAGTTATGTCCAGTACTACTTCTTCTGTCATGCTTACTGCCTCCTCAGGGGAATGGATGTCGATCCACTTGGATGAACTGATGCCCCCAGACAACTTTACAGCCAATCTAGGCCAGCTCTCCAAAATGACTATTGCTGAAATCTTCATGACCACTTTGCAGGGGCATCTCACAACAGGTAACCAGCCACTTGCTTTTCACCCACTACCTGCACAGCCCTTTCTCTGAGTTGCATTTGCTCCATCTATAGCTTTTAAGGACAGATAGATCAAGTGGTCTTTGGGGGCAAGATCAAGTGGTCTATGCAGGCACTGGCTCTGGGTCTCAACAGGACTTACTGTACTTACAGTTTCTGGAGTCCTCACTGCACTGCATTTTTTTTTCTCCTGGTCTGCAAGCTGTGACTGTAGGACAGCAAGGTACTGAAGATGGTTCTTCAGTTACAACAGCAAATTGCCTGTACTGCTGTGGCATTGAAAACAAAGTAGACACACGCTTATTCACTCTTATTTCCAGCAAGTCTTTCTGCCCACCTTGCTCAATGAAAACCACTAAGCACTCCTGATCTGGTGAGTTAAAGCCAGATCAAGCTTTAACTGATTGTTAAATTGGCCTCATTTGTTTTAATGCGACCAATTCATCACTGTTTCATTGGGGATTTTTGGCTATTTATCTCACAGACAGTGGTAAAGAGTTACTGTGAAGGGCACATCCTATCCAGCCTTCCCGATTCCTTATTCCTAAACAGAGAAGAGGGATTTTTTTTAATAAAAGAGCTCTCTGTTCCTGTTTTCTGCAAAGGGAATTTTGAAGGACTGTTTGCTTTGGTGCCCTGAACAACTCCTTCCATTGTCTGGGCTGCTCTCCAACACTTATACTAATTCATAATGGAAAATAATGCTGAGAATGAGATGGTTGTTGAAGGAATAAAGAGAAAAGGATTCACCCTTCTTCACTGAAAGAATTTGCTCCTTTGNTGCCGCGGCCAGGAGCAGTCGAGCCAGACTCAATCAATATGATTGGTAGATCAGCTTCAATTTTAATCAGAAGGCTCTCCCCTCAGAAGGCATTTCCTCCAATCAGAAGGCAATACAATCGAATCAGGAAGCACACCCAGGAAGCACCCACAATCGTTCTACAGTTACAGGTCCTCATTCGCTAAGCACTACATTTCGGATAGGGAGAGGGGTATTGTCCACGAGCTTTCCACGCGCTTTCCACAGGCTTAAAGTTGCCCCATGATTGGCTACAACATTTGTGTCATTTGCTGTTTCCCACACTTTGTTTCGCCTTCACTATACTTCGTTTCGCTTACTTCCACTTATTTGCATATGTGCCCTTTCAGTAACTCCCTCTTAAAGGGCCTGCTCACAACAGGTCCCCACCCTAGCACAAAGTCAGAGTGAGCACATTTAAGCCTTTTGTGAACTTTCACAAAGCATGACATATCTTTCCCTGTTTCTCCAACCCTTGCCAGTACTTTTAGCACTTCTCTGTGGTGTTGGGATTGATTTACTAGGGATCAGATGATGAAGTAAACGTATACCGGGGGATCCACTGTGTCAAGTTATTTAGGAATTGACAGAGCAAAGTCAATGGAGTGTTAGGCCATATACTGACCTCTAATCTTTTCTGTTCGCAGCTCCTCAGCATGGAGTCTATGATCAAGCAGAGCATCCAGAAAGCCGTGATCCAACTGGAGGACAAGATAGACAACAGTCGACGTGCCACTGAGAGAATTATAATTATTCACAAATTGCTTTTCCAGGATCATGGTAGAATCCCATGTAAGTAAAACACAAGGCCAAGAGTGGGTTGGCTTTTTATTTATGCATGACTGCATCTTGCACATTGCAAAGCCCCCATGTTTTCCATCAGGGGAATGAAACAAGTGTTTTAATGATCTGTGCAGGTGCCTGTCTAGGCCAGCATTGGGAGAGGTCCCAAAACAGAGAGGACTTGGTTTGCTTATGGCCTCTTCTGCTTTCTGAGAAGTGTGTTCTCAGAGTCTGTACCTGTATCCA
>VZTM01025941.1:10872-26013 GCA_013400555.1 Jacana jacana | reverse complement strand
GAGGTATTTAAAAGATGTGTAAATGTGGCACTAAGGGACATGCTTTAATGGTGGACTTGGCAGTGTTAGTTTTACACTTGGACTCAATGATCTTAAAGGTCTTTTCCAACCTAAATGATTCTATATATTTTCCAGTTTTAGGTGCCAGCAGTGAGAAGCAGACTATTTTGGTATTGCTATTCTGGGTATCATGTGTCCTGATTACTAAATACCATGCTTGGGCAACTGATTATGAAGGTATAATTGGATATCATGCTAGAAAAAAAGAAGTGAAAAAACATGCATATAAAATAATATAGAAAGCATTGTGGTAATTTATCTTGGGGGAAAACAAAACAAAACAAAACAAACAAAAAAAACCAAACCAAAACAAAACAAAACCACATTTCACTTAATGTCCCTTTGCAATGTCCCTGACAAACCATTTTCATCTGAAGCTAAATAATTCCATTGATCACTGTGGTATTGCTCTTATTTTCATTAGTGGACTGGAGGATAGCTTTGGTCCTCATCTATAGTTGTGCTTACCCGAGCCAGCAAAAACTAGTTTCGAAATCCAAGGCTGTTATCTGACTAAAGTTGATTCCTAGCCAAAAGTTGATTCATCAAAGCAGTTGCTGTGCTTTAATTAAGAAAAAATAAGACTCAGTAACTGAAACAAACAAGGATGAGAGATAATAAAACAGGATGAAAGATCAGAGTTAAAGATATTGGTCATTCTTTTCCGAGGATGAAAATGTGCATGATAGGATCAAAAAAAAGGCTGTATGGCTCTAACTTTATGTCTGTTCTCATTCTCCTTTTAATTTTGGTGGAATTTAGCTCCTTAGAATCCATTAAATTCAAGAGCATACAGGGGCATTACCAAAGACAGATACTTGGCCTCGAACAGACAGGGTATTCCTAAGTGAAGGAATTTGGGGTTTGTGTACTTATTTATTTGGGGGTGCACAGCTTTGGGATTTTTTAGTCTATTGGAGGGTTGCATGTAATGCATGAGTTTGGCTGGAATATTCTTCGTTGCTACTGAGTAGCACACAAAGCCTTGCAATATCAAAGCTGTGCAGTGCCTCCTGAGGTATGAAGCCAGGTTCATGTCCCATCTTGGGGCTGTTCCATGGGAGGGAGTCCAAGAGAAGTGATACTGTGTTTTTTGTGCGGGCTGTGTGCTTTGTCAAGGAGAAGTTACAAAGAATCTGCAATAATCTAAACAAAGCCACTCAGACAAAAACCATGTGTGAGCTGTGAAAGATGCATAACACCAGGTCTCATGGAATAACTTAACTGTGTTGGGCTGGAATTTCTAATGCAACTGAGAAATTGAAAATTAAAGAGCAAACTGTTTTCAGTGAAGTGTGATGAACCATCACAATTGTTCTAGCTGTAGAGTTTACAAGGAACAAACTTTACTTTCAGGCTCTGCGAGTGTTCTTTGTCAAAACAGACATTTTTCAAATTATCAGATGAGCCTCTTTTTATGGTGACCCTGGTGTTAGAAGTGCTTTGATTTTTCTCATGTGTTGAAATAAACAGACAATATTCCTGTCTACTAGTGACTACAAGGGAGCTATAAGCTCCTTGAAGAAGCCTTCTCAAAAAGCCCTTTGTCTGAGTCCTGCTTTAGAAAGCTACAATGAATGAAAAAAATGCAAGAAAAAAAAATTTAATTTGGTAATCTTGTGTCTTTCCTCAAAATGTCAGCTAATTTGTTGACTATTAAGAATCCTGCATTGCTTTGAATGTGGTATTTCTGTTCTCAATGCATGCTGGTGACCTTACCCTTAAAGTTACCCTTAACTCTATTTTGTCAGCTTGACCCTCTGCTTTGTTCAGAAGTAACCTGGGGCTACTTGTCCAATCTCAGATAACTTCAACACTCTGGTGGAGGTGATAAAATTTACCACTGTTGTAGCACTTATCAGAGTTTTTACCAATGGTGAATTAAGGTAACAGCATTGAAAACGATGACATTTGAAAAAACCAAAAGGGCCTAAAAAAATGTCTCTTGCAAGAGAGACCTATAAATCATGCTAAAGTCTTTTTTCACTCAAAGTATAGGTTCTTGGGAGTCCAGTTATCATCTAGGGTTCACCTAAATTCATTTACCTTAACAGCTCACTTCACAGGGATGGATATGTGATCTTTGTATGGAGATGGATTTTAAGTTTGTCCGTATGTGATAAAAGTAGTGCAGGAAAAGGGGCTTGGAGACAATGGTAATCTGTAGTTCATCAACTATTTATGTTTTTCAAGACTACAAAACCAGTGATTCACTCCACTGTGTCTCAGAAAAAGGTTGAAGCTTGCCTTCTTTTTTCACCTTTTGGGCCATAAATGAATGCTGATGGTAATTAGCAAACAATGGGTGGCTTCTGAGAATGCCTAGTAGGGAGGCTTGCTTTTTCCAAAGCACAGTTTCTATCTTGAGGAGAGAAGGAGGGAACTGAGTTATGCTGTATCATTCTCCTTGCAATCTGCTCTGGCACAACTCCCTGTGCTGTGCAAGGGAGTTAGCCATCCTCCAGCATCGCCTTCAGAGAGGAGTTAGGTCTAATGAAGACTGAGGGCTGAAAGCAGTACAGCAGAAAAAGATGAACATATTGACATGGTTTTTAGGAGGCGAGGAATGAAAATATTGTCATAGATATAGCCCCTTCTTTTGTAGAAGACTCATGCTGGAATGCAATACTAACCTGTTTTCATAGCAAGGTGTCCATGAGAAGCCTCAAGGTTCCCCATTTCACTGGTCTAGATAAAATGCAAGAAAAGCAAACAGTACAAAGGAAATCTTAAGGGTTGTTTGAGACAAGCAACCTTTCTTGTCTGCATTAGAGAGACTACTCTCTGTCTGGCCTAGCTAATTGTAAGCTTTGCTTTATCATCACTGCCAAGCTTCCAATTGGATGGGGTCCTAGAACTAAAAGCCTGAAACTTCCAGAGAAGGAGCACATTTGGCAGCAGTTGCTGATGGTATAGCACCTTTCAGAGCAACTGATTGCTTCTGAGCAATCAAACTGCAAATTTCTTCAGAGATGGTGGTAGAGACTGGGCTTGTCTTCTGCAGCCAACTGCAGAACTCTGGTTTTAAATCAGCTTGTGAGACCATCAATACCACCAAAGAGAGTAGCACAGTGGGAAAATCTTTACTTGACTTCTTTTCTCCACTCAATTTCCCATTTATACATTATGGAAAGCTTCATGGCTGGCCCTTTCCCTTAGGATTACAGTAGCAAATTCACACTTAAAGCAGGGAGTTTCCTGTTTTTGTCTCTGCTCTCCAGTGTTACATGCCATGCTGAACAGTTTTGATAAAAAGGAGAAGCCATGTTGGGTTGGCAGCAGAACAGTCACAGCTTCTTCTAAGCTACCTGGGAAGTAAAAAGCAATGTAGCTATTCAGGGCAGGGCCAAATGCTGGGAAAGGGAGACCTGTGATAGCTCCACTTATTTTGTGCAGCTCTGCTCTTGGAAACAGAGTTTGCAAGTCTCTGGTGATGTTGTTACTATAGAGACGATGCCCTGTACCATTTGCCCTTTCACTGCAGTCAGTAAGTTGGATGACTAAGGTCTGCCAAAAGATTTCTGCTAAGTATTTTCTCTAAGATGGGGGGGTTATATGACATATAAATAACATTCAGATTCTTTCCTGACTAATCATTACACAGAAAATTTGCAGGTTCCTGATTTCCCAAAACAGAATGCCAGTTCTGCTTGAAATTTTTCTTTCACATGATTGATTTAAATGAGAGGATAAGACTGTATCCCCCCAACCTGTGAATGGGCTCACAACTCTGCCTGCAGCACTTACCTATTTTTACTGCAGCGTGATTATTGATCAGTTATGTTGATATTTTTTGTTTTCCAAGTAATTATTTTATGAAGTGCTACATCAAGTACAGTAAAAGAAGACCAACAGACCATATGGTCTCAGGTGAGAAATCAAATGGCATCTTCGGTTCCCAGCTGGTCCCTCTGCTGTAATCAACCTGACTAAAGCATAAGCAAAAGCAAGCTGTTGTTAGAGGATCACCTAAAGTAGTCTGATACTCAAACGTTGAAAATTACAACTGCATGTTACAAATTCCATTCTGTGTTACAGCAAATTGCAGAGACTTGTGGAATTTGATCTGTGCTTTGAGCTGGGTTTTAAGAACTGTGGGACTGGCATGATCACACTGTCAAACAGACAGTTTCTCTCTTTCCTCCTCCCTGTGACTACTGGACTTACAGACAGGTTTCAAGCAAGTTTGAGAGAGTGGATGGTGTTGCAAATACAATTAAATTCTTGCGCGTATTATGAGCATTAGTAGCAGGGAAGAGACAGACAAACAAGTACCCCTGATTCAGAGCAAGACAGTAAAATGTGATTATTATACTGTTTGGCAGTATAATAGTCTGTGGCTAGCCCATGGCTATATCCTGCTCAGCTGTACATGTAACCCTTGGCTAGTCTCAGTAGGCATACTCAGGTGGCAGATAACATAGAGAGGGAAAGCCTGAAAATGGATTTAAATAAAAGAGGCAAAAGATACTAAAAGGGTCTGAAATCATCTTTCTGAGAATATTTAGCATATTGAAAAGGAAAGTACCTGGTCCTGCAGTCCTGTGAACGCGAGACTCTGCTTTCATTTAACAGCAGTTTCTGTCTTAAACATTTTTTGTGAAAAGCTTAGAAAAAAGATGAATTAGTTTCAAAAGGCAAATTAAAACCAAACCAAACCAAAACAAACCCAACACAGAAACAAACAAAATGGACTTTAAAAGTTTGTCTTTTAAAATATCATAATTAATAAAAAAAACCCTCTTGAGCTGGGGAGAGGACAGAATGTATTCCTGATGCAATAAATGCACTTGTTTTAACTTCATAAGACAAGATCTTTATCTAATGTTCTACTGAGTACCGTAAAAAATCTGTGATCAAACTGCTTGCCCATTTCACAGAATCATACAATCATAGAATGGTCCAGGCTGGAAGGGACATCTAGGGTCATCTAGTCCGACCTCTCCGCAGTCAGCAGGGACATCCCCAACTAGACCAGGTTGCCCAGGGCCTCGTCGAGTCTCACTTTAAATATCTCCAGGGAAGCGGCCTCAACCACTTCCCTGGGCAACGTGTTCCAGTGGTCCACCACCCTCATAGTAAGGAACCTATTCCTGATATCCAATCTAAATCTGCTCTTCTCCAGCTTGAAGCCATTGCCCCTCATCCTGTCACTATAGACCTTTGTAAACAGACCCTCCCCAGCCTTTCTGTAGGCCCCCTTTGGGTACTGGAAGTCTGCTATTAGGTCTCCCCAGAGTCTCCTCTTCTCCAGGCTGAACCCCTGCTCCCTCAGCCTGTCCTCATAGCAAAAATGCTCCAACCCCCTGATCTTTTATTGTGGTCCACCTCTGGATCCGCTCCATTAGGTCCATGTCCTTCCTTTATTAAGGGTATTAAGGGCTCCAGACCTGCACACAGTACTCCAGGTGAGGTCTCACCAGAGCAAAGTGCCAGAATCACCTCTCTCAATCTGCTGGCAATGCACCTTTTGATTTAGCCCAGGATGTGATTGGCCTTCTGGGCTGCAAGTGCCCACTGTCTGCTCAAGTCCAGCTTCTTATCTATCAGCACCCCCAAGACGCACATTTACTTGCTTGAGCTGAAACCTGCTGTTCTGTGTGCTGCTCTACTAGTAGAATAGTTGACATCCAAGGACCTGGTCATTTGAGAAGGAATATTTAAAGGAAGCAGCAAGCTTGTTTTTCAGACAATGTGTTTCTTCTAAAAAAAAACCCAAACGACCCACCCCCGCAAAAATGAAACTGTTTAATGAGTTGGTGGGAAAGCAACTCAATAAACTTTATATACAAATACTGGCCTAATGCTTATGGTTACCAAATACTGTTTATAGATGAATTAATGAACTGAAAGGTAAGCAATTTTGTGCCTTAAGATAGAAACAATATTTTACTATATTTAAGTTTCATTTAACTCCATATTAGGAAACAATATTTTTCTTGTATGTGGCCTTCTTTTAAGCTACAAATTTGAAAATCTTCCCAGCTTTCATAATGTGTTACCTGAGGACTGAAGGTGCTGAAAAGTGCATGCCTTTTCTATAAATGTTATGTATGCTTAGAAATAGGAGATCATAAAAGCAAAATGTGTGCAAGTTTGGAAGCAGTTTAAAAAAGGAGTTCCCTTTTAACATTCTTATTGAAGCATAAAGTTATTACTAATCTCTTGAAGATGGTTGAGTCAGATTTCCAAAACACTGTGGGTGCACAAACCCCATAGAAACAACCTTGTTCACTCGTTTTCCACTGATGTTTCCTTCATGGCCACAGTTGTCCAGAGGTTTGCCAGTGGCTGTCCATACTGAATGTTAGGTTTTCCCCCTGGAATCTCAATGGCCACACAAACAGTGCACAGAGACTATGCTACACGACCGGGGCTTCAGTCAGCAACTAAGTACTTTCACAGTTTATTTTATTATGGGTTAAACATCAGAGAGGATGTATGCCAAATGGAAGACAACTGCAAAGATGCTCTGAGGCTTGGCTTGAATATGTGACCAAGATAACGTTGGGACTTGGGAAGGTTTAAAACTTACTCTGCACTTCAATTGAACTGAATTGTATAAAGAGTGGGAATTTATATTTTTCTACATTTTACTTAGGAATATCTTAGAATTATAGAAATGTCTAGGTTGGAAAGATCATTGAGTCCAACTGTAAACCTAACACTGCCAAGTCCACCACTAAAACATGTCCTTAAGCACCACATTGTCTTTTAAATACCTCCAGGGATGGTGATTCAACCACTTCCCTGGGCAGCCTCTTCCAATACTTGACAACCCTTTTGGTAAAGAAATTTTTCCTAATATGCAATCTTAACTTCCCCTGGTGCAACTTGAGGTCATTTCTAATTGTCCTATTCCCTGTGACTTGGGAGGAGAGACCAATCCCCACCTCTCTACAACCTTCTTTCAGATAGTTTTAGAGAGCGGTAGGCCTCCCCTCGGCCTCCTTTTCTCCAGGCTAAAGAACCTCACTTCCCTTAGTCACTCCTCAAAAGTGACTCTAGACCCTTCACCAGCTTCTTTGATCTTCCCTGGACATGCACCAGCACCTCAATGTCTTTTTTGTAGTGAGAGTCCCAAAGTTGAACACAGTATTCAAGGTGCAGCCTCGCGAGCTCCAAGCACTGGGGCTAATCATAATGGTTATGATTATCACTTCCCTAATCATAATGGTCACACTGTTTCTGACACAAGCCAAGGTGCTGTTGGCCTTCTTGGCCACCTGGGCACACTGCTGGCTTCTGTTCAATGGACTGTTGACCAACACCCCCAGGTACTTTGCTGTCAGGCAGCTCTCCACCCACTCTCCCCCAAGCCTGTAGCACTCTATGGGGTTGTTGTGACCCAGGTGCAGGTTATGACACTTGGCCTTGTTGAACCTCATCCCATTGATCCAGCCTGTCCAGATGCTTCTATATAGCATTCCTACCCTCTATTTATTGTTTGGCCATCCAGACAGTTTTTTACCTGCTGAAGAGTGTGGTCATTTAGGCCATGAGCTGGCAGTCTCTCCAGGAGAATGCTGTGGGAAATACATGCAAGAAATTAGTACTGAATTACTACACATTTCTCTGTGAATCAATGGCATACCTATCATTTATCGGTTACTTAGTCTGTGTTAATTTAAACATGAATAACAGATTTGCAAGATTCCAAACACAAAAATGATTAGAGAATATAATGCAGGAAGACAACTGTGTTGGCAGTGGGATATGTTAGATGCATGCCTTTTCTGTTTTCAGTGTTGATGACTGAAATATTTGTTGGCATATGTACAGCCAGGATTTTCATTTTTATATTTTATATGTATCTCCAGTAAGATTTCTTCACCTGTAGGAAGCTACTGGGGAAACTCCACTTAAAAATTCAATTCTGCTTTAAATACAAATGTGGATCTCTAGCTTCAGGAGTGTATCTTTAAAAATCTCTGCTTTCATGCTCCCAGAGTTTGACACAGGCCTGACTTGCATCAGTTTATAGCAATGTTTTTGGCAAACATGTTGTTGTTACACTGACATGAAAGCACAGTCAATCCTCTTGGTGCACCCATGTCTATAATTGCCCACACACATATTTGTGTTTGCAGACGTGCACCATTTTCCTTGTCCTGTACATATGGCTCAGAGCACGGGAGTATATGTTATGTTGAGGCTACAGCCAAGTGCCTTCTCTTCACAAAGCTGCTGGCTCCAGCCTTGCTGATGTACCCAGACCTGTGGACGACAGGTTGATCAGCAAGGTTGGCCCCATCTGGCACTGGGATCCCAGGGATGGACAGAACTGGGGACACTGTTCCTGGAACCCCAAACCTTACATAAAGCTCATGATACATTCCCAGGAAATACCACCACACTGCTTGGGTGTTTGTGACTGTACCTGCATAACAGCCCTATTAGCCTGAAACTGGATATGAATTAAACTTCGTATGTACAGTCTGAAATTTATTAATGCTGTATTGTGACCTTGCAATATGTAACTGTACTAGGACTAGGCAGCAGAATTATTGGGATAGGAATAAGAAAGAAAAATGATGCAATGAGGATCACAGAATCACAGGATGAAAGGCCTTCCCATAAACTCTTGGGAATTTGTACAAAGAAGATTTAGTGAACAGAGCTGATCAAAAGGGCTTGGCTTGAAATAGGTGGTGAACTACCGGGTCAGAAACAGAAGAGTGGCAAGACAAAACTTTGTTATATAAAAAGTGACTAATTTGCAAAAATTGCCTGGAAGCCTTTTCAAGAATTAGACAACTTGTCTAGAGACTTTCCTCTTCTTTTGTATCCTGCTCTGTTCCTATCATCAGGTTGATCAATACATTGTTTTAGGGAACCTCATATATTCACCATCAGCCACACAGTCACAAAGGGAGTAACGTCAATACTGGACCCAGTCAGGCCTCCTGGGTAAGTATGATCACTGCTCTCATTTAGCACTTAGCATAAAAATGGGGAAAGAGCATGATGGGTTTTCTAAGGGGGTAACACTGTAGAAACCAGAAGCAGCTGAGTTGCAGCTGTTTACCTAACCATGAATTCTGTTAATTTATAAAATATCTCCTTTCCAATTTTAGTTAGAAATATTTTTAAAGAAAATAAGCCTTGTTTGAAACTGGTATGTAGCATTTTGTGTTATTAATGCATTTACTGAATTTGCATTATGAAGAGTAGAAAATGTAGTACAAAACCATGTTCCAGAGGTAACACTCGCAAAACTGCTCGTAGGCCCCTAACTTATTAAGAACAGAAAATCAGTTTTTCTTCAAACATCTTATTGGACAGTACTTGTAAGCACCAAATAATGGCATTATTAATAATTTTGTACTGTGACTTACTGATTCATTGTATGGATCTGGAGGGAGCAAAAAGCTTAATAAAATCCCATTGAGCTATTTTCATTAAGAAAGAGAAAACACATGGCACAAGCTCCTTCTCTTCTGGAACTGGGTTAACTTTGCCTTTTGTGATCCAAGACAAGAGGATTTTGAGAAATCCAGCATAGTTTGCATACTTTTCACTACATAGGCATTTGTATCAGAGACCCCAGTTAGAAGGCTTGTCTTTCTCACCTTCCAGTATAGTCATTGTAGCGGAGACCAGGGCAGCTCTTGCAGATTTTAGTTCAATTCCTTGGCCTACACAACTGCAGATAAGAATTAAGTGGCCTTTCTTGCTACTCTGATCGTCCCATGCACCGTAGTGATGACAGAGTGGTGGTGCAGATCCCACCTTGAAAACATGAGGAACTAAAATGCAGTGCTGGTATATCTGAAGGAAATAATTTTTAGCAAAGAGTTATGAATGCAGTAATGAATTATTCAGTTATTGTACATCTGAGGTAACTTCCATTATTTCATTAAATTTCAGTTTCATTACCAGTGACACCTATTTATAAGAAACCGAACCTTTTATAGAATTATCTGCATCACAAAATAGCTGTAACTGTGTGTGCTTCTAGAGAATCAGATATTCAGTGAGAACAAACCCAAATCAATAATTAGGATGAGGTTATGGGTCAGTATCTACCAACATGACATGGAAGCAGAGGGAAAAAGGCAAAGTAAATGAGCTTTCTTTCTTTGAAAGTATGTATCAGTGTTTTTTTCCCTCAGGGCATCTTGGGCATCTTGACATCTCCAGTCATTCATAGCTACCTTTTTATTTGAACAGTCAAGTTTAGACAAAACTCAGCAAGGAGACTGCTGTTCAACAAAGTTTTCCTTAACATCAGCTGGATTTCTTTTGCACACCATTGTAAAGGAAATATTCAGTGCCTTCTAAGAAGCAATGAGCACCCAAAATTACTTTAGCCTTCATTTAAAATCAGTAACTCAGTCACTCTCCATGTACAATACAAAATTTTAACATTATGTTCTTAAGGTGCCACAGTTAGCTTTTCGGGATCTAATATAATGTCCTGAATGGAAAGGTTCAGCATCCTCAGTCCCCACTGCAACAAGCACAGGAAAGGGAACACTCTCAGAGTGCTGTTCACAGCATCTCAGTTAAGCTCCTGCTCTGAATAGCATCTTGTCATCTCCTGACAATATAGGGAACAGTCAGAGATACCCTTCCTACCCTAAACCCACAAGTTTGGTGTCTTTCTTAGAGAGCATGGCTGTTCCAAATACCCGCCATGCAGTTTTCAAACTTCACTTGTAGTGGCTGTTGTTGGGAAGTCCTGATGTGATTGTTACACAAGGCGCATGTAGACAGCACAACAGTAATGCACAAGGACAAAACATTATGTTATTAAGGCTCAATGAAGACAAGAACTGGAGCTATTGTGGCCTGGACTACAGAAATGCTACAAATTTTTAATCTGCTAGTATCCTGAAGCTGTAAAACAACCTGCCCTCAATTCTCATCCCATTAAAACAACTGATATTTTTGCAGTGCCTTCATATGCCCCAGTCTAGACCCAGTGAGAGACAGGGCTTGGAAAGGTGCATGAACAAATTTGAAAACCAAGGCAATAATTGTTTAAACTGGACATCAGTGGATGGAGTGTTCATTTTGAGGGCATCCCATTTTCTGGAAATGTAAACTTTAGAACAGGTTAAGTCATGGAATCACAGAATCATGGAATTTCAGAGTTGAAAGGGAACTCTAGAGGCCATCTAGTCCAATTCCTCTGCTAAGCAGTATTGCCTAGAGCACATCACTCAGCACTGCATCCAGGTGGGTCTTGAAAACCTCCAGGGAAGGGGATTCCATGTCCTTCCTGGGCAGCCTGTTCCAGGGCTCTGACACCCTCACCAGAAAGAAGTTTTTCCTCATATTTGAATGGAACCTCCTATGTTCCTGTTGTCCCTTGTCCTATCACTGGAAACCACTGAAAAGAGTCTGGCTCTTCAACCCATCATTTAGTCACTTGTAAACATAGATAAGGTCTCCCCTCAGCCTTTCCTTCTCCAGGTTAAAGAGCCCCACCTCTTTGAGCCTTTCCTTGTAAGGGAGGTGTTCTCATCTCTTCATCATCTTTCTTGCCCTATGCTGGACTCTCTCCAGTAGTTCCCAGTCTCTCTTGAGCTGAGGAGCCCAGAACTGGATGCAGTATTCCAGTTGAGGCCTCACCAGTGCAGAGTAGAGGGGAAGAATGGCCCCCCTTGACCTACTGGCCACACTCTTCACTATGCAGCCCAGGATTCCAGTGGCCCTCTTTGCGAAACTTGCTGATGATACACTCTGTCCCCTTGTCCAGGCCATTGATGAATATGTTAAATAGGACTGGGACAAGTAATGAAGTCAATGAAATGCAAAAAACCTTATACATTTCAAAAAAGACTAGAAGTTTTTTGGGTCAATTTACACACTATTATGGTCCCTATTAAATGTCCAGCACAAATTTAACTCCTGTGTCTCATGCACACCCTATTCCTTAGGCTTACCCTAAGACTATCCAAGGATGTTGCCTTTTTCTGGCCCTTCCTCCAAACCTGATACACCTGCAGTCAGTCTCAGTCTCAGCTTACAATAACAACCACAGTTACATTTTGGGTCTCTGCTTAGAGACAAAGGGCCTATTCTTGTGCCTTGGGCCATGTGTTGACCCCCAGCAACCATTAAACCAGCAGTGATATTGACCCCATGTCATTATTATTTAAGTCAGTATCAGTCTAGTTACTAAGCAGATGAGCTCTTAGCCAGGATGATTAGGGTGTGATAACTGCATAGCTACAAGCAAATCAGACCTTTCCCTACCACTATCCATGATACGTGTAAAAATAATTCTTCCAGGTGGTTCAAAGCAGTTGGACGTGTGCCTAAAAACTCACCTAGGCATTCTGGGACTCCATAATAAAATACTACTTGTCATGTCTTATTGCTTAATTAATGTTATCAGCTTCCAGAATTTCAGTAAACTGGGTGTACTGCGTGATAAGGTGATACTAAGCCAGATGCATTGTATCACAAGTACAAAGACAGCTATACTACTATATTGAACTGAATATACTATACACACAGTAAACTTTTCTGTCTCTTTGATTTTCCTCCTGAGGGGGGGGAGGGAAACAAAACATTTTACGTTAGACTTCAATGTGCCTGTATCTTAAATTCTCTGATATGATAAATTCCCTTTGTTAATATTATCACAGCATGCTTAAAATTTCTCTGGGGAGTAGATGAGGAGACCCCTCAGGGTAGGAGACAGCAAAAGGGAAAGGAAAATTAGAATGATCATGATCTCATGGTATGAAATCTCACCTTTACTCATTTACAGAGTAACTACAGCTCCCTGCTTTTTGAATCAATGACATCAAGAGCATAAATGCCAAAGGTTAAAAAAAAAAAAGACAACCAACCAAAGAAAAAACAACCACAAACTAACAACTGCATATCATTAGCAGAAAATTCCTTAAAAGTAAAATATACGTATAGGAAATCAAGCAGAAGAAAACAAATGTAAAAGCATCTCATTTTGCTGTGCTCTAAGAACTTATCTACCTTTTCTCCTAGGTATTTTGAACACTGCCAAAACCAAGCAAATATGCAGTTTATAATTAAGAAAATAGAAAAATAATGAAGGTCAAATACACAATTTAATATAAATACATCTATGTGACAAAGGTAAAATATATTTTTCCCTTGGCAGATGGACTCTTATCTTTCAGAATTACCTAAGCTTACTATCTGCACTAAAATAAGTTTTATTAATTTTTACTGCCAGTAGCAGTGGAGAACAAATTCAGCTCTTGGAAGATGATCTGGATTTTATTCTAGTTTATTTATCATCAAAAGAACTGTTAGTTAAATTATCAGTGCAAAATATCACTGTAGATGCACCAACCCAAAATAACCCAGCTTGGCTTTCAGTACTTATTAGATTCTGGTGTATGTTTTCCTGTTCCTGCTCAGGAAAAAATTAGCAAAGCAAAACCCTAAAAAAAGCTTTTTAATGGAAATTTGTTTTGAAGCCACTGGAGAACCATTTGTATGAAATGAAAATTTCAGCAGCTACCTCTGGTCAGACAGCAAGGCAACACCAAGTTAAAGGTAGGTCAAATGCCCCTGAATTGTCCTTGTACACTTGCTGCTGGTGCAATAGTGGGTGAACAGGCCGTGTCACCAGCAGCCCAATACAGAGATAGAGGGATGAAGGGATCTGCAAGAAATCTTCAGAAGTTCTCCCCAAAGACACAGAGTTCAGAGAGATCACAGTGCCCACAGTCTGGAAAATGCATACTCATGAGAGCATCCCATTAGCTTTCGGACTTGTAGCCAGAGCATTTTGGTACTGCTTGAAAAGACGTTGAAGAGTAGCATACTGCATAGCAAACCTGTGACCTGCTGCTCTGACCCTGCTTGGGACAAACAATCGTGTTGATTACAGCAGGGGTGTAAGTTTAGACTGTATGTGCATGGGAATCCTCAAGTGCCCTCTCAGGTGCTGTAGAAGGCAACTCAGAAAATCTAAGCTGTTGTCAATGGGTTTAAATTGTCACTGTGGTAACCTGCACCTGCATGGGACAGCCCATACATTTAATAAGGGCTGAAATCGGATTAAAATCATAAGGAGCTGTTTGATCAGTCTTAAAATCCTGGATATACTCAGTGAGTGCAGTCAACATCAGTCACATTTTTTTAAGTGCCCAGAGGCAAAAATGAGAGCTGCTTCAGGGATCCTGAGGGTCAGGAAACACCAGAGGTGCTGGTTGTCTGGCCAGTGCTCTGCCTCATGGAGAACACAGACAATCATTGCTGCAAGAATGTTGCTGCTAAGAACGTTACAGCTAACTGAGGAGGTTCCAATGGATCGGAGGGTAGCTAATGTAACACCCATCTACAAAAAAGGCTAAAAAGAGGATCTAGAAAACTATAGACTTGTCAGTCTGACTTTGATAGCAGGGAAGGTCATGGAGCAGATCATCTTGAGTGCCATCACAAGCCATGTAATGAACAACCAGAGGATCAGGCCTAGTCAACATGGGTTTATGAAAGGCAGGTCCTGCCTTACAAACCTGATCTCTTTCTATGCCAAGACAACCAGATTATTGGATGAGGGGATGGCTGTGGATACTGTATACCTGGACTTTCAAAAAGCATTTGACACTGTCCCCCACAGATTTCTCATTAAAAAGCTGGCTGCTCATGGCCTGGATCAGCGTACGATCTGCTGGATCAAGCACTGACTGGCTGGACGATCCCAGAGTGGTGCTCTAGCTGGTGGCCGGTCACAAGTGGTGTTCCTCAAGGCTCAGTACTGGGGCCATTCCTGTTTAATATCTTTATTGATGATGTTGATAGGGATAGAGAGAGCACCATCAGTCTGCAGATGACACGAAGTTAGGTGGGAGTGCTGATCTGCATGAGGGCAGGGATGCTCTACAGAGAGACTTGGATAGATTGGATTGATGGGCCAATGTTAGTGGTATGAGCTTCAGCAAGGCCAAGTACCAGGTCCTGCACTTGGGCTGCAACAACCCCATGCATCACTACACACTTGGGGATGTGTGGCTGGAGAGCTGCCTGGCAGAAAAGGACCTGGGGGTTCTAGTTGACAAGTGACTGAATATGAGCCAGCAGTGTGCCCAGGTGGCCAAGAAAGCCAATGGCATCCTGTCTTGTATTAGAAAT
>VZTM01025939.1:147831-245508 GCA_013400555.1 Jacana jacana | reverse complement strand
ATAGCCAATGAAACCAGAAGACAATTGTATTTTGGACAACTGTTCCATTTTAGAGGCTGTTCTTGATTGATTTTGGCACTGTCCTATATTTATATAATTATTGTCCCAGTTTTCTGCCAGAGACTTGAAAGTTTAGTTACCTGGTTAACAGGCTTAGCTTGCCTACAGCAACAACAGACAAGTGAGTCAGCATCATGTCACTTGTTGTTTTGTACTGAAGTGAAAAGTAAAGGGTACAGATTCTTTCTACATCCTTTCACATCCAGGGTCACAGGGCTAAATTTTCAAGCGTGATGTAAACTAAACGTGAGTGAATAAAAGGAAGCAATTCTATGTGAATGATTCAGAAGGCAAGTCCAACTCAAAGAGGAATTTTTAACAAAGCAACTCTATTCCCAAAGACAAATCTCTAGGGGGTTTCAAATGTATTTCAATTATACATGTAAAAATAGAATGATAAAATAAATTAGATAAATAGTTTTCATGGCCATTTCCCTCTTCTTTCACCCATGGGCATTCTTGTTCCTACAGTTCTTATACACAAAAAGATAAAACAAGGCAGATAAGGTCAGATTCTGTCTATAATTATAAGTCATGTCTTATTATTCACATACAGTTTTCCTGGGTTGGTTTTCAAGATGAGAGTGTAGAGTTGTCAAGTAGGTGCTTTGGTTTTATACTATTTGCTTACCTTAGAATACCTGTTTGGTTTTTATACTTTGTAGTTTACTGAGTGCCATATGCAAGATTTATAAACAGAGGTCCATATTCTGATTATTATCTAAATTTAGAAGTTTCCTTTTCTTTTGGGTACAGAATAGGATGGACAGAAAATTTCTGCTTCTTCCCACTGTCACAGGAAATCCTAAGTGACTTAAAAGGTTCAGGTAGCAATGGGCTTGTGGTTGATATTTGCCAAAGTATCTGAGCGGTTGTATCAGTTCCAAATACCTATTTGGCTACCATCTTTATACATTCACTGGTTATGCCAAAAATCAGAGTCCTGCTTGTGTTTCAGTTACTATGCCTCTTAAAAATTCCCTTTGCACTTCTGTTGACATCTATAAGTTTTCAATACTACATAAACCTACATAAACATGCCTATATAAACATTGGTATAGATATATAGTTACATATATTATATGCAGTAATCAAAGTTAGTTGAAAAGTAATTGAAAATTTTAAATGATCAAACTGAAGACTTTTTAGTTTTCCTATCACGAAGCTCTGCAGCAATTTGTAACACTTTAGGTAACTATTTCTCAACTAGGAAACATAGATGGGTACAAATTGGTTCCTACTTGGTTCCAGGAGAAATGCAAACTCATTCTTTTGGACAAGATATTGCAAGATACCTGTTTCTACTAACTCACCTGGTGGTTTGCTTTCAAATCTGCTTTTGTTCTTCATTTTTTTCCTCTTACAGATTTATAGTTTTTTAATAAAAATGGCAAGAAGGCATGTTACAGGCACAAATGAAGGTGGGCTTCTAGGCCTACAGGCACAAGGCACAGGATAGATGCACAGAACTTAGAGAAGTGATATTAAGCCCTTGAAAAGTTGAGTGACATTACTACAGTACTGGGATATCAAAATGTTTTCTCAGAATTTAATTAAGGAATTCTGTATGGGGTTAATCAAATTATTGTAATGGTATTACGTTACCACCATATGAATTCAGCTGGGATGTTCCTTCATGTGTAGCTTTTATAAGAATTAAACCACCATTACAGATAAGAAACCAAAAGTGCATAAGAAAACGTCAGAGAGTGATGTAAAGAAATAAATGAACTCCTGTTCTCTAACCTTCTCCTTGCTGAGAATTCATCGTTTTTGTATGAACTGCACTCTTGGAGTTATATGCTGTTCCTCGTAAGGTTGAACAAGAGCACTTAGAAGTGCCACATGACACTGCTTCTTTACGGAAAGCAAGCTATTCTGTGATCAGCAGGACTGCTTTCTGTCACCCAAACTCCCCAGTAAGTCCCTTCTCTCTGTCCTTATCTCTTTATTGGGCATGTCAGTGTAGCAGGTTTAGACGGAGCTATTGATCAGTCAGTATGTATTCTGCTTCATTAGCCACCGTGTACAGTGCTGGGTGGTTGGACAAGAGGGGTTTAGAAGGGGTGAAAAGCTGAGCTTTTGCTGGTTTTGTTGGGTTTTGGGGTGGAGGGTGGGGGAGAAGGTTGGATGTTCCATTACCACCCTCCTGCCCCCAATTTTTATAAGTCTGGGAAGATCTTTTTCTTCCTGTCAATTTTGCGTGGAAGAATTCAGAAATTTTCCATTTGTAGAGATGAACAAATGGGCAGATAGGCAAAGAGACATGGCTTACCTTGAGAAACGGGGAATGTTCTCCAACTGCCTCTTTTATATGTGAAATTATTACTAAGCTTTTAATATTTATTTATGTATTTGAATGATCAGTGTAATAATACTAAGAGATTTTTATTTCACAAGTAAATGCCTTACAGATTATGCCCTCTATTTCTTTGCTTAAGAGAATATTACCATCTCCTTTATGGATGTTCTTGATGTTTTTGTAAACATTTAAAACTCCCCTACTTGGAATGAGTGGTCTTATCAATCTTTCTTATAAATTCTCTGATTTCTCTTATGCACTCAGTTTACAAAAAAAAAAAACCCCAAACCTTAGCTTCCGTCTTAGATTGAATATTAAAGCACACACCAGGCTACAGTCACAACTAAACTTTTGAACCGCAATTTTTATTATTTTGCTCTTTCAAGAGAGCACCTGATTTTACAGAATTGATAGCACCAGTTTAGTGTGTCCTAATGTCCTTTGGGAACAGTGGTGTGCTCAGACAGATGAGGAGCCGTCTGAGTTTATGAGAACACAGTCACAGTCTGGCTTGGGAAATTTGTCTTTGTGCCACCAGTGTTTTTCAAATTCTATAGAAATGTCTTTGGGTACTCAGTTTACTCTCCCAAAAATGGAAGGCATAAACAATTGTGATTTTTAATGTTTTCTCAACATTATTTCATTGGTAGCTCAGTTTCAGTGTAGCATTGCCTCAGAATCTCCCTTTTATTACAAGATGTTAGAGCTATGTAAATTCTCCTCTGTGTGAATGGAGTCATCTGTCTAAGAGGGTGTGAGCTGAATCCAGCTTCTGTGCACTCCTCTGCTAATAAAGCAAGCTCTCTGCACACTAGCATTTTACCAACAGGCTGCGAAGCCACATCTATAAAACCCTGTGCAAGAGAATGAAATTATTCCTGGTTATTGATTGCAAGGCTATTAGAGCCTTAATAATAACTTTCAGTTCAGCATTTCCTTTCCTTTACTGGTATCTTTGAGCCGTACACCATAAAGGACAATCAATGCTGCCAATATCAGACTATTTTGCTGTAATTTCAAAAAAATGTAAATGAAAAATTACAAAATAACTAGAATTTTATCACTGTGTCTTGAAAATGTAAAGCAATTAAAGAACTATTAACTTTCTTTTAATTTGTGTGACTGTGTATGTATATATACTTTATTTATGTATATGCTTATATATAATAACACTTTTTTTGTTTTATATGGTGTTTCTACTTCTGCTCCTTGGATTATCAGTAGGATATTTTGCTGTGACATTCTTTCCTTCCAGATATCTAAACGACTCTCGTTAAAAGCCAACTGAAAAGTAAGGCCTCACATACTTGCAAAAAGCTTCCCGTGTGACATCAAAGCATTGAAACCAAAATAACTAACTTTATTCTGATGGCCTGGTATGAGGGAAGCAGCACTATATAGTCATCTAGACAGTTATGTTACTTCACTGGAATTTATTATATTTGAGTTTAGGATTTTTGAACTAAAATAGTTGTAGTTAGCATTACCATGTTCAGAGCATTGCCAGCTGTATGATACATATTTCTATAGCTGTGAAAGTTAATGGGAAAGAAAACTAGAATGTGTTGTCTAATATACTGCCAAGATGCTGTTGTCCTTTTTTTGTCTGAGTGCTTAGGCAGTAAGTATGAAGGAGGAATAACTAGTATTCAACATAAGCAATGCAAAAATTTTATTCTTGTCATTTGTCAAAAGGATCCTGATGCATAGGCACTGTAATTTGTAATGCAAGCTAACCACTATTCTCATTTACCTTCTTCTTTGTGTAACTGCCTGAATAAAGGCACTTTGAAAGATAAAACTGACCTGTAATACCTTTTTGTTTTCTATAATCTGGCATTTTGAGAACTGTAACCTTTCTTTTAAAATCTTATAATGGAAATACATAATATCATGCTCATTATGCCATTTTATGAATTTACCTTTTCAGTAACATGTATTTAATATATTCTTACGGTCAAATGTCACAGTATAATCACGTTTCATACTCTGGAGTGTTTGATCCTGTATACATCCCACTGAGAATCCATCAAAGAACTTCCATCAGCATGGATTGATTGATCCTTATATGTATTCAAAACGTCTTGTGCCTTGCACAAGTGTAAGGTGTTAGGGTACACTTGTAACTGGGAATATTCTGGACCATGTCTCCATTGGCCAGTTAACTTCAGCTGTGAAGTGTGTCTGTGGCTTTTGGCTTCCAAGCATCGTAGTGCTACATGACTCTAAACGCAAGATCCTCCTTCAATTTTGGCATAAACGACTGAGGGCAACTTGCACCCCCAGCACAAGTAGCATGGTAGTGCCTGCCTGGGGTCCACAGAGCACTTGCCCTGTGCTCAGCTGATGGAAGAGCAGGGAAATGGGTTATATGGGAACCAATAACAGCAATAGTCACTGATGCTTTTAATCATCTGGGAGCTTGTACAGACAGGGTACAGTTCAAAGTTCCTGCAGGTGGGGCGTTGCTTCACATCAGCTTCTGGCTCCCATAACAAAGAACTGGCAAGCTCAGAAGAGTTGAATGCTTTTCTCTAGGAACTACCTTTCTGAGTCGGGAAACTCAACAGAAAGGTCACAGAGATTCAGGCTACAGCAATACTCTAGTGGCAGATCTGTGGCCAACACGGTCCTTGTGCTTGCAAGCTGTGTAGTATCTGTGCTTCTTGGCTTCTTTTTCAGCTTGGATTGTGTGTCTTGAGACAGAGGAACACTGAGGTGCTCTAAACTTCTTTGGGTGCAGGCTGTGGAATGAGATTTAGATGTGTACCTGTCAAAAAAGAGAGCACTCAAGAAGCTTGCTCATTTACATAAAGGAAAGGAGGTCTCTGAAAAAAGTTGGTGTTTCTGTAAGAACATGTGGTTGGTGGTATGGTCAGCCTTGGATGCATCCTTTTTTGCCACGATTTCTGAGCACATAGCCCAAGAAGTTATTCCATAAAATTAAATATCCTTTCCCAAATTCTCCAGGAGAGCATTTGGCAGTACTTAAAATCATCCATGTTCCTATAGACAATCCCTCTATATTTCTGCATCAGAGCCCATTCTGCAAGGCACATTTCTGTACCTTATTTTTTCTGCTAATGTACCACCTTGCTATTTTTTCTTGAAAGCAATCAGTCCTCCAAAATATGCTGAAATAGGTCTTCAAATTAATTCTTTCATAGTGTGCTTGAGAATCACCACAGTAGGCAAAAGCATTTGAGGAAAATCTGCTCTCAAAATAGCTCAATTAAGAATACTAAAGAAATTGTACTTACCTATATAGTGACTACAGTCGTTCAAGATTAATTATCCTTGTAGGTTTTCCACTAAATATTCACCTTTTTCTTTTTTCTTTTTCTTTTTTCTTTTTCTTTTTTCTTTTTCTTTTTTCTTTTTCCTTTTCCTTTTTTCCTTTTCCTTTTTCCTTTTCCTTTTTTCCTTTTTCCTTTTTCCTTTTTCCTTTTTCCTTTTTCCTTTTTCCTTTTTCCTTTTTCCTTTTTCCTTTTTCCTTTTTCCTTTTTCCTTTTTCCTTTTTCCTTTTTCCTTTTTCCTTTTTCCTTTTTCCTTTTTCCTTTTTCCTTTTTCCTTTTTCCTTTTTCCTTTTTCCTTTTTCCTTTTTCCTTTTTCCTTTTTCCTTTTTCCTTTTTCCTTTTTCCTTTTTCCTTTTTCCTTTTTCCTTTTTCCTTTTTCCTTTTTCCTTTTTCCTTTTTCCTTTTTCCTTTTTCCTTTTTCCTTTTTCCTTTTTCCTTTTTCCTTTTTCCTTTTTCCTTTTTCCTTTTTCCTTTTTCCTTTTTCCTTTTTCCTTTTTCCTTTTTCCTTTTTCCTTTTTCCTTTTTCCTTTTTCCTTTTTCCTTTTTCCTTTTTCCTTTTTCCTTTTTCCTTTTTCCTTTTTCCTTTTTCCTTTTTCCTTTTTCCTTTTTCCTTTTTCCTTTTTCCTTTTTCCTTTTTCCTTTTTCCTTTTTCCTTTTTCCTTTTTCCTTTTTCCTTTTTCCTTTTTCCTTTTTCCTTTTTCCTTTTTCCTTTTTCCTTTTTCCTTTTTCCTTTTTCCTTTTTCCTTTTTCCTTTTTCCTTTTTCCTTTTTCTTTTTTCTTGTTATTTCCTATATTCTGGAGAGGATCCTGTAGTGCAAAAAGCAAATACTCGCAGGGGATTCTGTGTAGTTTTTGTACTCTCGGGGAGATAAACCCTTTGTGTGTTTCTGGACAGAGTTGGTACCACTGGCAGTGATTCCCATGTTTCAGATAGGCCCGTGTAACAAGGCATATGGGGGCTACTAGCCTTGGAGGACCCCGAGGTGCTGTACTGAGAAATAGTCTCTCCTCAGCATTACTCTGAACTGCTAGGAAAATAGTTTCGAATTCATCTACGTTATATTGTTTCACTACAAAATTGCTGGAAATCTTGCCGTGTGGTTGAAAATCTTCCAGTACAGAGGGCATTCAAATACACACTTTCCTGTCCCTAATATTTTCTGTGGATTTATGCAGTATTTGTCATGCAGTGCCTATATAGCTCCTTTCGCTTCTTAAATCACAATGTGGTTTTTACAACACAGTTCTTTGTCTTCTTTTTGTAGGCATTTCCTATTTAAACACGGATCTGGGTCTTCAGCTATCTTCAGCGCAGCCAGTCAGAACTATCCTTTAACATCCAACACTGTTTACTCTCCACCTCCTAGGCCTCTCCCTAGAAGTACCTTTTCTAGACCTGCCTTCACTTTTAACAAACCTTACAGGTGTTGCAACTGGAAGTGCACTGCCCTGAGTGCCACTGCTATTACAGTCACCCTGGCGCTGTTGCTAGCCTATGTGATCGGTAAGCCTCTCGCTTTTCTATGCTGAATTATTCTTTCCCTTTTTCTGTTCTGTTTCTTGCTTGCTTTTACGCTAATCACAAATCATGTTGTACTAATAACGTTTGCCATTGGGTGCTTTGTGAATTGTGGTGAGCAAAATGCTGGGGTGGCCAGAGGTTGAATACAACGTGGAATTCTCATTAACTTCCTACTCTGTTAACCTTGATACCGCCTAATAGAGAAAAAAATATTATCATTCAAGATGACATGTTTATACTAGCACAGGACTCCTACTGATTTTAATTGCTGTGATATTTTTCTTAAATTAAACATTTGATTTTCATATTAAGCCTCTTCGTGGTTGCTCTTGAAAAGCAACATTGTA
Source organism: Jacana jacana (assembly GCA_013400555.1). Taxonomy (NCBI): domain Eukaryota; kingdom Metazoa; phylum Chordata; class Aves; order Charadriiformes; family Jacanidae; genus Jacana; species Jacana jacana. The sequence continues at coordinate 237,981 of VZTM01025939.1, read as the reverse complement.
ATATCGTAATAAGTCTGATTGTAAAAGACTGATAACTCATAATTGTATTTTGCCTTGCTATCTTTATTTCTTCAGTCTGATCACAATTTAAATCTTTGTTTTTTATCCTCATAATTCTCCTACCATTGGCTAGAATGACAGCTAGCTCTAAAAATGGACAGTATTTTACACCATGTTTTTTAAGATAAATTTTGCCATTACTGAATTTAAGCTTCAGAAAACAAGTTACGTAGATTGAAGTGTAATTACTTAATCTCAACCCCGTCTTTGTAAGTACCTAACTTTGCAATGTTGTCACAATAAGTTGGCAGGATTTAACAGAATAGCTAGAAATGTCCTCCTTTTTGGGGGGAAGATGGATATATTGAAGGCAGGCTTGGACTCAAGTTGTTCATGGAAGAGCAAGTGTTTGTGACTCACTTCATGATGTTTTGGCTGAATGTTAATTATCACATTGGTTTTTTTCAACTGGAACTGAAAATATTGCAAAACATTCATTATGTAGAATCTTAGAACGCGACTGTGGCTTCTGGAAACATAAGAATATCTAATTAATTTTTGCTTCTGTGATGCACTTTCTCACGGGTGCTCTTGGTTTGTTTAGTTGCCAGTTTGCAGGTGGGCAGGAGCCGGGGTATCCCTAGCGTCTTATAGCTTGAATGGGGATAACTGTGAATGAGCCTGGAAGAATGGTTTGTACTTGGAAAAACTTGTACAGAGATACAGGTACAGATACCTCCAAATCGATGTGGCCACTGTTTTTCTATATATGTTTTGATAGTGAAAATTATTACAATTTCAGTCATATTTGTTTTCCACTGGTTATTTTGTCCCATGGTGACAAAGTTCTGGTTGCTGTCAGTGAGGTGCTCATTAGGAGGGATTTTTTCTAAAATCTAATGCAGATGGGAAAGCAGATTTGATCATTTCTGGTATATAATTATTTGAATGCACCTGAGGATCTAGTAAGCTACATTAATTGCAGATTTACATAACAGCTGGTGAGCATATGCCCTCAGTTAGGACTGGCTGTATAATTTTTGCAGCCTCATCTGTTTGCTACATATATATCCCACCCACACCATTTCAACTTTATCTGGGTGAAGCACTGTCTGTTTCATCGCTGCTTGGATGTCAGCCTGCCGCTGAAATTTTTTTAACTTTCCAGAGATATACTGCTGCCTGTCATCAGCCTGAGTCGGCTCTAAATGCTCCATGTAGTTATGAATTCAAAAGGCTTTATATGAATTTCCTGTAGATGTGTCTGTGTTTATCTTAGCCCTGTAACTTTGAGGTACAGCGTGTTTTCTTTAGTTGGACAAAAATAGGTAAAATGAAGTTATCTTTGTATTTTATAAATTATTAATATTTCTAGATATGTTTTCTATAGGCAAATATAAATCTCTGAATTAGGAATTCTAATTCAGAGAATTTTCCAAGGTGCCATTGTTTGCTCTTGTTTGCCCCACAAATTTTTCATAAGCTTTCCTGCAGATTCAGGCAGTTTTAGTTACCTTGTTCCAAATTAATATTCATGCTGCCCATTTCTGGTTGATTGAATATTTAAATACGTTCACGGTCTGTTCTTATGAGTTGGGTACTTTCATTCTTTCCCTTTGGTTAGGTATGAATAATAGCATATAAACTCTTTTCGAAGTTCACTTGCTTTGTAGGGTTTCATATTTGCATGTCTTTTCATGTCAAAAATTTAAAAGTCTTTTAAATAAGAGTAGTTGAATATACAAAATGAGAGTGTACATCACACTGAAGTTAAAACCCAGTCCCCCAAGTATTTTCTTGTTGCTCACAATGATTCAGGTCCCTCAGGCCTCCCCCCAGGCAGGTTTCCTTCAAGTCAGAGACAGTTAAGTCTCAGCAATGACTACAGACTTGGGCCCAAACTGCAAAACAGAATTTGTTTTAATTTTAGGATCCAAGTTAATCTGGGATCAGCTCAGTGGTTTTTACTGAAGAGTCAGAGAGACTATGTAAGGGCAAAATTATGTGCACCATTGTATTTTATGATATAATCTCCATAAATTTATAATGAACTGTGATTTCAGGCCAAATGAATGTAGATCAAAATTTAACATTAATCTCTTTCTTTCCCTTAACTTAAATGTGTTCTCTCAAATATCTTGTACCTCTGTTAGATGCGTGAGCTACATGTTACTGTCAGAAATAGGCCCAAATCTCAGCCTCAGGTCAGAACATTCCCAAAGCTTGGAAACCCAAAGCTTTTGCCCAGTCAAAAATTTGCAAGTGGCTCTTATATTCGTAACAAACTGAGACCTATGCCAGAGTGCTCTAGGCTGTCATTTCTTTTTCAATAAAAAGCTAAAGCAGCAAAATGGTTTTGTTCTTTTATTTTTCAGTCTTTCCTTATTATCAGTGAGACTCAATAGAGAAGCTTTTACTTGAAAACACATACTTCTGTATTTTCTCTGCTTTGAACTACTAGTCAGTTAAAATATTTTCTCTTCATGTTTCCATTTTGGCTTATAACCACCATGTTTATTATTTGGTCTTTTCTGGTATATATTTGACTATTATAGGGACAGTAAGAAAATTATAGAACCATGTAAATGGTTGTGTAGCAGCCGATTTATTGAAAATCTTTAGTCATAATATTTAGTTTATCAAGTAAAACACACATTTTCACTTCAACAGGAGTAATTTCTGTGAATAGTTTCTAAAGTCATAGTAGTTACTCCAGAAAAACCTCATTTCACAAAGTGGCTGTTTGGTCTCTGTGCGTAAATGTGTTGAATTATTTTGTACTGAATAAAGGCATACATGCTTTTATTTTTCTTCTGTACTTCCATACACGGTGAGAACTGTCGTGCATTCATGGCAGTCGGGCACAGTTGCTTGAATTTGCCTACAAAGAGGGCACTGTTGGGCCACCCACCAGGGAGATGATGTTGGTGCAGGTCATTAGTGTGTCACCAACAGCTCTGAGAGCATGGCCAGGGCCATGGGAAGGGGGCAGAGCCTTTGGTTAAAGCAGAGTGAAATTGCCAGTGGAGTGAAAGGCTGACTAGTGAAAACGGGTTATCTGCTCTGCAGACGGCAAAATAAAATGGGCAAAGTCTGCCTGCTAGCAGTCACGGTGTCTGGAGGGCACACGAGCTGTGTGTATTTTAAAGATTTATGCAAACAAATGCTCAAATTTAAAAACAAAAAATATCGAGGGAAATTTTTTTTAAAACCAGTTACCTTAAAGATTTTCTGGTTTTGACTGTGAAACAGAAATGGCTAAATCCCTGGCCATGTGTTCCGGTATATTTCTCTGGCATGAGGTGTTTGAAAGGACCGAGCTGGATCGCTGTCACCAGTGTAGGCTCAGATATTTACAGCAATCGCACCTTGCAAAAGGACAGCGTGGAAATGGAAACTGAAATTTCTGTAATACTTCTAAAGTCATTTATTTTATCTGGTAAGTGAGTACTAGCAGACACTGTATACATACAGCTGTCCAAAGGTTCCAAGTTATTGCATGAAAGACAAGAACATACCCGTTTCATTCAATGCAGTAGATAGATGTGGTTTTCTATTCATTTATTGGTCTGTGTTGCTAGAAGGAGTATAAAATAGTCTAGCATTACAGAGTGGTATAGCAAATAATCTCATTGTAATAAAAACCCGAGAAGCCATCAACAATTAAAGAAGAAATTTCACCAGAAATTTAAGAGTAAGCAAGGCATATACAAGAAAGGGAGTAAGAAATAGGATATTTTTTCTGTAATTTTTCAAGAGCACACCATTTTCTTTAAGCACAATACAATGTTTGATGTGGCTGCTCATCTAGTCAGTTATTTTTAGCTTATTAGTAAGTAGGATTTTTCTTCCATGATACTGTGCCATTTTATCAGCAGCTGATTTGGACTTGCAAATCACTGGTCCTATTGATCAAAGGTGCTGAACTCCCACAGTTCCTATTGATTTCAGCAGGAGATGCAAATGTTCAGTGCCTCTGAAAATTGCATCCCATGTTCTTAGATTTAACCATCCCTGACTACAAAATGACTATTTTATATACAAATGAATTCTCAAGTATGAATATGAAGTTGTCCCTATCCTTCATGATATTATCACTATTTATGAGTATGCACTGGAGATGGGCATTGGGTCTTAAATTATATTCATACAGAGGTTGAGGAAATTAAACCCTCTCTGCTGTCTGCCATTGTGACCTGTCCTTTCTCACACTGTGCACAAAGTAGAGGAGTGATGTTTTCAACATTGGGAAAGGTCAGGCCAAATTTTAAGGACATATGTATCTCAGTGCATAGACTTACATATTGGTTGCCAAGCTTTGTACTTTATAAAATAGAAATCCTTAACTCTGAGAACTAGAAATCATGCAGAGAAGGCTTAAGGAGAAAATATGCTGATTTTACACTGAAGAGTATAATGGTATTTTAAATATTGCTAAACACTTCAGGTATATGTAAAAGCTGTGATGCAGATGTGCAACTCTAAAATCTTGTTGAACTCGTTAGTGGGGTAGTTCTTGCAGAGACAGGTACATCAGGATTTCACAGCTGGAAATCGTGGTGTCTGTTCACTCTGAGCCTGGGTTTTGCTGATGAAGTTTATATTGTCACAAATCTTTGAGTACACTGAGGAGAAATTCTGACAGCATTGTACAGTTGTCTAAGATTAGGTTTTCTCTGTTCCTAAATCAAACGTATGACTTAGTAATGAAAAATGAAGCCGGACTAGACATTATACATCCCAGTGGGAGGACTGCAGGAGAGGAGGGGATATTTCTACTCACAGGTATAAAAATACTTTAGGTATAAACAGATGAGTGCTTGAGAAAGAGGACAATGCATGACAGTTAAGATGGCTATAACAAATATATGAAAAAATCCTTATTTCATGAAAGACCATATATGGTCCAAAAAGCCAGTTCAATATGGATTTAAAAAGAAATTAATGAATTCTGTAGACTGAATCCAATATTAACTGTCTCAATTTTTCAAATTTGTTTAGAGCAGAAGGACCCAGGATTTTTTTTCAAAATGAGCTTACAAAAGAACACCCTCTTCTGTAGATCAAGATCAAAGCTTTTATTCTGACACTTACTTGTGTTCAGATATTTTCACGTTGCTTTTCCTTTACAGCACCCTACAGGAACTGAGGCACTGATGCACACATGGCTTCACGCCGCAGTGAAATCCAGTTTTATAAGCAGAACCTGCTAGCAGTTATAGAAAATAAATACTTTCTGGCACACGGTCAGAGCAGGTGCAGAAAGAATAGTCAGCTGCTGATATACATTCTACTACAGCTCTTCTAAAGTCTTGGCTTCAGGGGAATGGTCTACTGAGATTTTGTAAAATAACTGGAAACAGCTAAATAAAAGCCTTTAGTGGAGGTCAGCAATTTGGAGAGACTTTGTGTTTGTAGGATTTTTTTGTCCTCTGAAGTTTGTCTTGTGGTTTGATAAGTACTTACTGCACAGGACTTTTTTGACATCTCCCCACTACTGAGAGTCTCTTTTGCACTGGAGCCAAGCCTCTTATTCATATTCTGCCAAACGTGTAGCCCAGGAGTTGACAAGCTGTGCTTACACAGAAGGTAGATAAGAATAAATTAAATTAGATCATTGGCTTCATAGCAGATGGTGGGTTAATCCAGTTTACAAAGCAAGTTCTGAAAAAATGCTTATATATTTGTGAATATTTACTGGAGTATGCTGCAGAATTGGGGGGACTGAGTTAGTTTATCTGGAAGTGTTGGTTTGTTTTATGTAATTATTGAACAAAATAAGCAATCTGGCCATTTACTTCAGAGGTCAAGACCCATGTTTTGAACTGGTTTCACTCACAGCAGGAATGTGAAGCAACCAAAAACCTGCCTCTGGATTGAGAAAATCCCTTAGGCAGCATAAAGTCACACTGGCCTTTCATGTCTTTGTTGTGTGAAGGAAATTTGTGGGAAGGGTAGAAGATAGAGGTCTTCAATTTATCTTCTTCTGCAAGAGATCTGTTTTATACCTAATAATTATATTTTTACCTAAGCAGCACAATGAATTAACCAAGAAAAGGTCTGTAATGTGAGTAGAATCTTCTGTATTTGAGAGAGGGGTCATTTAAAGTTACCCTGAGCACCACCACCATGCAGGCTGGCCAGGGCAGGGTGACCAAGGAAGAAGTTTAGCTTCACCATAATCCTATGATATCCTCCAGTCTATTTAGCTTCACTTACTACAAACTTCTCCAAACTTAGCATCTGCAATAACATCCATAATGCGTGGTGAAAAAAAAAAATGTTTGTCTACTTTTGTGTCACAATTTTATCGGAAACTTTGAATTAAACGGGGCTGTCTAATAAAATGTTACTGAAATATAGGTAGGGCGGCATCCACTGTATAAGCTCTATCTCAAAACATTATGCAAAGAAGGTAGAATTTTGCCTTCAGATATATTTGCCTGCTTTAGATCACCTCAGTGAAAGCAGTGTACAACTCTGCTTATGGCAGAATGCAACTCATAAATAACACAGAGCAAAGAAATAATGTGATGATAGAGGGGGGAATATATCGGAGGTTTAAGCAAGCCAAGAAAGGATATGTTTTCAGTTGAGCTTTGCAGTAGGATAGAAGATCCAAGGAAACAGAGAAATCAAGTTGGAAGTTCAAGAATGCCAGGTAAAGAAGCGCAGTTGCTACCAGCAGGGAGAATATTGGCACTCACTTTCTAGACAAGAGGTTCAGTTCAGCCAAGATGAGGGGATGTTATGGGCTAATGCTCCTTGTGGCTCAGCCCCTCCTACCTAGAAGTCTGAATTTTGCAATTATGAAGCAATGATGCTGCTAACAAGCTGTTCAGTCTCCACTTGCCTGGCAGTCCACCGATGACTTTGCACACCCTATCAATAGCCTAGGTACTTTAGGTGCTGCAAAATACAGGGTATCTGCTTGCAGAATTTTTCTGGTAGTCTATAAGTAGGCAGAGCCGAAGTAGCTTTTGCTTTTTCTGTAATAGCAGTGTGGTCATAAAACTTCAAAGGCTGGGTTTTTGTGCTTTGGGAATATCAGCTGCATCCGATAATGCATCTTTAGTGTAATGGTGGGGTTTGGTACTGTTAGTCAGTAGCCAGCCCTCAAAAGTACTGCTGAGATCTTTTTCTGTAAACATCAGTCTGGAAGGCTGAACTTTGAGGAAAGGGCAGAGACCTTCATCAGAAAGCAAATCTCGCTCCCTTTTACCCAGACCAGTCCTAAATTGAAGAGAGTGATGATGTTACCTTTTACCTGGTTTGTGGAGTAGAGTCTAATACCTGGGCACTACACATGGGAAATGCAGCCGAGAATCTTACAAATGCATTTGTGCTGTGAGAAATGACATTGTGGCCCACTGATGAATTCCACAGCATTTTCTGTGCCCCTTTGTGTAACAGGGGAAATCAAAAGCCAGAAATACACCAGAAAAATCAGCGAGAGTTCTTTTATGGATTTTAATGAAATTCAGTATGTGCCTACTTATATCTAAAGATGTTTGGGAGAGAAAGATTTGAAAGTTTTATTTAATCTTATTTTGTGACATGACTGTACATTTAAAATGCTGCACATGTGTTGTAGGAAACACAAGGTTTGCAGAAATTATGTATACCCTAGGTAAAAGAAAGGTATCACACAAAATGAAGGGGCGAGGTAGGGTTCTATGTCTGCTAAATAAACATTATTATTCCCTGTAGTTAACCTCTGAAAAAGGTATATCCAAAACCTAATTGCTTTATTAGTGTGTGTGGTCTGGTTATTACCAGGGTGATACCTGCGTCGGAAGGTAGTTTCTCAAGAGCTATAGCTAATTAAATGAAAATCAGATTCACGTTAAGATTGCAAGATGACCACGTTTCTGCAGAGACAGAAGTCATTCAGTTTAATTCAAGCGGACCTTATTTCCACAGGAATGTACTTCATTGTTCACTCACTCTTGCACATTGACATGAGGCTGATCTACCAGCATCCCATGCCATCTCCCACAAACTAGAAGTCCATGGCTGGCAGAGAGCATCATCTCTACAATACAGTTGGTGTTTCTCAGGCAGGAAACTGAGTGTCAAACACACATACAAACAGTTTTGCTAGCTTGCCAAGCTTTGGCACGAACTGTAGAAACAACAGCAGTTCCCTAGCCTGAAGGAAGACAAAGCAAGCAAACTATTCAAATTGGTGCAAATGGATGACAAAATGCATGCTGTGTGTAATCTGGAAAAGACATACAGTAAGGAAAAAGGTGCATTACATATTCAGTCCTTACTTTATGATGTACCCTCTGCAGCACATGCAAATTCTGTCTTACAAAATGAATAGCAGCAGCACTGGAAATAGCGTAAGAAAACAGCTGAATTATATTAATCTCTCTATAACCGCTAAAAGCTTAATGATGTGTGCAGTTATGTTTTGCATCTAGTGTCTAACTGTTTCAAGTGCTCATATAATTATTTGCATTAGTAAAAGTGAAATGTACATACATTAGTTACCAATCCCATTGAACTGCGTTCTCTTTTGTTGTTCTTAACTCTTTAAATCACAATAATGTCCAGAAGCTCAAGCCAGGAGCAAGAGCTGCCCGCTCTAGAGATGTCAAGGCATGCTGATTTTTGTCATACCTTCTGTATGTAGAAGTAATGTGTCTTGCATTAATAAGCTGTCGTCTGACTGCAAGACTCTTTTCAAAGTTTTAGCATGGTCTCTGGATGATTACAAATCCATGGAATATGAAACAACCCAGGTGATTCTCTGGATTGAGATCTTGCTATGAACACTGGTGCAAGCATCTAGTATTTCTTCTGGAGACTGGGAATTTACTATCTAATGGTGTGTCTCCAGAGCCCATATCTGATGGTGAAGCAGTGGTTTGAGAATTCATTAAATTTGACTCTCTTCTCGGGATGCCAATATAAAAAAATTAAATGTATGACAAATACTGTCACCTCACTAACTCAATAGAAATGTTCTTATTTGCTTGATTTGAATCATGTATTCATGGCTGGCCATACAGGAGTGAGCAGATCTGGAATTAATGATTTTAGATTGGAAGCTTTGCATTCCTGTCATTGTTTTGGCAAGCCCTTGCCAGGAACCCACTGAAGAAGTGGGGTTTTGCTATATAATTTAACTTTTCATCATGCAAGGGAAGGAGGGAAACACATAGGAAATGGATAATGGACTCTAGGTTTCCGGTACTGAGATTTTTCCCTTAAAGTATGTGCAAATATACAAGAAAGCAGTGTACTTTCTAAGTGCAAGACCCATTCTAGATCACACTTACTTCTCATGAGAGTCTCTGAGGTCCCTACACAATTCAGGAAGAGCAAATATTACCTTTTATGCTCCCACTGTCGGCAGATGCTACTCAGTGCAAATTGCTGCATGTGGCTGAAGAGCCTGCTACTCATGATTTGCCCTTTATGTGACAATTTCAGCTCCTCCGTAGGGGTTATCCTCAATCCTTATTTTAGTGGGTCATCAGTCCTCCCTGCTGAGTTACTTCAATGCTAAGGCAACCTCTTCCTTGGAAGAATTTGCCCTCCTCAGTAAGACCTAGCTAATTGCCTAGAATGACTGCAGTACTATCATATTATGCTTAAAATAAGATCCTGTGTAGCTGTCTTTCTTCTACCATCCTTTGATGCCTCAGGTCAGAAACAAGAGAAAGGAAAGCAGAAAAAGTGAATGGCTTTGTAGGGAAAGTGAAGTAGTCGGCCCCCATGTATGGGAAAAAGGATAGTTCATAACTTCATAAAAGGTAAATTTAGTAGATTTCCCAGTGCATACATAAATAACTATATTTCTGTTAACATGTATTGTAGAATACTTGCATATATTTTAGATCTAGAGCCAGTTTTTTGCGGAGTAATTCTAGAGTGAATCAGTTTTTTTACTAACATTTAACCTATGTGAAAAGATTTGGGAATGCAGTGGGCCCAGTTTCACTTATAACTGGGTTGCAAAGGTGAAAGGTTTTGGTGTCGGTGCTTTAATCAACAAGCTCTGAGCTCTTTGACAGTTGAAAGCTGAGGGACAGCATTGATGTAGCATTAGAATCTGTCACAAAGTATTAAATTCATTCAACTGTTACTCTTTTAAATGCAAGTATTTCCATTAATTGCTGTTGAAATTCATCACCCTGACCTGGCTGAGCTCCAAAAGAAAGTGTGGAAACTAATTAAACATTGAGTTTTAAGGTAAAATAGTAAATTGCTCATTAGACCCCTTGAAATTCTGTTCTATTACTAACAGAATGAAGTAATACTCGACTTTGCAGAAACTGGGTCATAGCATTCTTTCTTAGCCTGACTGAAGGTGCTGTAGTTTAAACATCAGTTAATTAGTTTTCATTTTTTTGCAGCAGTACACTTGTTTGGTTTAACCTGGCAACTCCAGCCTGTTGAAGGGCAGCTATATGAAAATGGAGTTAGCAAAGGAAATAAAGCAACAGAATCCATGGATACTACATACTCACCAATTGGAGGAAAAGTTTCTGATAAAACGGAAAAAAAAGGTACGTGTGAATGAGAAGACAGATTGCAAATACTTAAACATTGCTATGGATCGGATTCTGTATTTGGTACAGTTTGACAGTATTTTGAGTACAGGTTTTATCTTCTCTAGTACAATTTTAAAACAGATATGAAAAGCCCATAGCCAGATTGCTTGTTTCAGCAGAACTCTTAACTGAAATTAGCAACCCACCCAAGCCATTAGGAAGTTAATGTTCAACAGCAAAATAATTGCCCTTCTTTTGCGAGAGAAAAGAGATTAGAGCATTTGGCTTCTGTCTTAAGACAGGGGAGGTGAGACTGTGTTCTCCTTGTTCAATTTGTGCAGAGGGCTTGGTGCTGTCTCTGTCTTGCCGACCAAAGTCATCTTAGCCAAAGTGAAACCCTTTGTACTGACAGGTCAGAATATGCAGAGGGTTAGAAATCTTAATGCTTTTAAAGGCATCCAGTTCTTGAAGGCGTAAGCTGAAATACAGCATCCTGTCACATCCTGGCTTCACCAGTCACAGTGAATCAGCTCGCAGGAATCTACTGAGGTTTCACAAAGAGCCTGAGCCAGTCTGGCAGCTCCCTGCTGCCGGGGGGACAGTCTTGCTGCCGGGGGGTCACAGTCCTGATGCTGTGGGGACAGTCTTGCTGCCAGGGGGACAGTCCTGCTCAGCCCCACTCTCCCCATGCAGCTCCTGCGGCCACATGCCCACTGCGGGCATTGTCTCATGAACGGCAAAAAAAGTCAGTTCACTGTGGCAGCAGACAATGACTTCCTTAAAAAATATGAATATGTAAAATGCGACTATGAACTGGCTCTTTTGGAAGGGCAGAGAACTGCCAGATCTGGCATAGGAAAGGAGAGGGCTGTGCAGCTGAGAGTGCAAAACAGAGAGCAGCACCATCTCGGAGATGTGCAATTTCTTTCTCTCAAGTCCTGTCGTTTAACATTGTAAGATCACCTACTCCAATATTCGTTACAAGCTCTGGCCTGTGCTTCCCATTGGCCACCATGGTGATGCTTGAAAACCTGTAAGAAACCTCCTGTTTCTTTTTATGGTACTCAGAAAAAATGGATGAATTGGATTAAATCAGAGAAAAGTGACTGAAAGTAGAATATGAATCTGAGTTATTCCAGTTATTAGGAGAAAAGTAAAATTGTACTGAGAGCTCTGCAATGATAGAAGATTTCCAGAGCTTTCAAATTTCAGAGCAGAGCAGTGATGGGATTCCATGTATGCTAGGTAAGATCTATTACTTATTGTATGAGAAAAAGTGGAACGTTGTTGTACCAGTCCCTACAGAAGGAAGATGACATCTCACATCAATAGTCATACAAATCAATGTGGCACAACTGGATAAAGATCATATTAGATAAATGAGAAATATAAATATATGTAAGGAGACAATGATCCATAATTTTGTCCCTTAGAATGGATTGGTAGCGAATTGTAGAAAATGTTTTCTACGCTTTTGTATTTCTGTCTTGGTGCACCATGGACAAACATCTCAAATAGTTCTTCTCAACTGCATTAAATTATTTTGTCAATATATTACTGATTTAATAAAAGTTTTTCCAAAGTGTTTGGCTTCCAAAGGCAGATGTGCAGGAAAAACATCAAAACCCTCAAAAATAAGGTGCTTGAAAACAGAGAAAATAATATATGAGTCAATAAAGACTCAAGGTAGTAGGTAAGAAAACAAACCTCCTGCCTTGCCCCAGGCAATCCCAACGTCTTGTGTAGCTACACAATTCCTCTAGAACGCTAAAGCTTGGAGGGCTCTGACAGCAGAGCCGTGTCACTGAGGATTTATCCAGCAGTTTCAGAGGTCAGTTTTGAATGTAGGTAGACTGTTGTCCCACTTTTCTCCTTTCACCTTTTCATGGTGAGAGTATTTGCTAATGAGGAGTGTACATTTCAGAAAACACAAGAAAAATCATATGGGCTTAGTGCCAGGCATTAGTACTTGCATAGTCTGGCCATGGCTAATTTCTGCTGGTTTTATTTCTTTCCAGTGTTTTTAATATATATGAGTACTTTTATTCCCAGTGCTTGCACCAAATTCTCCGTGTAGATGTGCTGGGGAGGAGGATTTGGAAATAGGCAACTCCTTTCACTACAGCAGAATACCACAGAAAGTGGATACTTTGCCGGTAAACTTGAAGCCACTGGTGTAATTTCACAGGGATAGATAACTACTGCCAGATATTGTGACTTCCCATTTTCCCCAATGCAGCAGCACAGAATGCTTTTCCAGACTTTGAAAGCATATCTTTTAACTAATCTTTTAATGAAAATCAAGTTTACAAACGATCAAGTCAGATTTCTTTAAGAACTCATTTTGTAACACGCTGACCCATGGCTATGAGTTAACATTTTAATATGTAGTAATGTGATTAAAAACTCGGACATCCTGTTGATGCTGATATTTACCAGGGGAGTACAAGGAGATTGATTGTTTCAGGATCAGTAATAATCATCATATGGGTACTTTCTTGTGAAGATAATTGGCACCACGCTGTTCAGAGTTTTACTTTCTGGAAGCCAAAAGAAACCTGTGATTAGGATGTATGTTCGGTTTTAGACTTGCAAGAAAAGTGCTTAGATAGAATAGCAAAGAATTAATACCTGTTGGCTAGCTGTACAAGGAATTGAATATAGATAATTAAATGATAACTTTGTCACAAGAAAAATGTTGTGATGAGAAAGAGATGGTTTTTAGAACATGAACAGAACTTGTATTGCAGCACTATAATTTTTAAAGCTTGTTTCAGACTTGTCAAGAAAGAGCAAGGAAGTACACACAGCTAGTCTGTGAACAGTGTATCTTCAGATGCCTTTTTGTACAGCCAAATGCCTGCTTAGTTCAATTAAGCATAGAACCAGAGCTAAATTCTTTTTCTGTAAAGAAGGCACAGTGGCTCAGTGAATAGGAAAACGTGCGCTTCATACACAGCCCTTACAGTAGCCTTTTCATGCTGAGTTGTCTGAAAAAAATATTATTTGAAAGGTAGAGATGCTGCAATTGCACGTTTTCAGTAGGTAGATAATATACATATCTTCCTGTTATCATTGCGAACTGCAACATGTACTTCTTTCCTGTGTAGTGAGATAGAAGTATGTCTAAGTGCATCTGTTTCTTTAAAGGATTACATAAAATTATTACAAAACAAAGGCATTTTTAGCTAAATGTGGAAAAACTCAGAGATGCGTTGTTTTGAGACTAGCAACACTAACATGGCATTCAGTATTCAATTAGTGAAAATACTCCCTGACTAAAGACATAATGCTTCTTCTTTTCAATGGAGAAACAGGCCACATCACTTCAACGAACTTAAGAAGCCGTTACTGTATTTTGGAGGACCTTGAGCACCAACCAATAATGCCGTTAACTTCCAAAATGATACTATATCCTTGACTTCTTACTTAGTGCTCGACTGTCTTGTAATTGAATCGCATTAATTACTATGTGTCAATATCACCAAAAAGTTCCTTAGTGTTTTACTTAACCCAGGGTAATTGCTTGCAAAGAATCATTAAGATTTAATATCTCTGGAGTACTGGAAATAGGGGAAAAGGTTTTTAAATTTACATCAGCCAAGTAGGATCTTTTACGGGTTGGGGTGGGAAGGGGTCCACTTCTGTTGCCCAGCACAGGAAGTTTAATTCTTTTCAAAACTGAACATTCAAGATTTTTCCCATGAAGCAAATTGGACACAAATAGTCTCACCTTGAACATCGTTAAAGCAGCAGTTTCGAAATATTTTAACTCATGAACTAAGTCACAGGTGTATTTTTAGAGTATTAGATTGCAACTTCTGTGCTGTAAAAATAGATGCTTTTATGTGTTACGGTGTTAAAAGTCAACTCCTAGTTCTTGCTGTAGGCTTGGCGACACAAAGCAGCCATAAAGCCAGAAGATCCAGTACCCTGAGAATTGCTCCTGCCTTGTAAATTAAATCTCTATTCATTAAGAGTGCTAAGTACTTCCTACGCTAGTTAAAGCCTATGTAAGATCCCACTGAGGATCTTTGTTATTAATATGTTCAGGAAAAAGCTAGCCCTAGCTTTGCTACTGCTCTTTTCATTTCCAATGGAAATTTATAAAATATCATGTACGTTATGTTGCATTAGATATTTATATGCATTATTGTAAAAGCTCCAGTCACTTTGATTGCTCCTCTTTATCATTCACTGTGATACTGGAATGAAGTGAAACATAAATGGATATGGCTGCGGAACTCAATCTTCTCTTTCTCTGATCCAGCATACCATCCAGATTTCTTTTTCCTAGTTGAGAGAAGGTACAGAAATGCAAGTTAGAGTTTTACAAAACTTACAATGGAATTAGCTCAGATGTTAGCAGGATTGGGTCTGCGATTTGCAGCATGTCATGGTGTTGATCACAGACAGCCATTAAAATACACAAAGATGGTGATAGAAGCCAGCAAAGCAAGCCAGCTCCAATTTGGTTTGGCAATGTCTTCTTTTTGCATTCCATTTCCCTTTCTATTTCAGCTCTCTCATACCCATGTGTGAAGTTACATACTGTAGATGTCTGCAAGTTTATTGTTAGGCATTACAAAATTATGCCAGTTTTCTCTTTAGATTGCCTGTCCCTATCCTCTTGACCCTGCAATGCTTTCATGCAGAAAGCCCAAGCCAAAACAGATGTCCTTTATATCTCCAGGACTAGATTATCACTACTTTAATAAAATCATTAGGAATGGCAGTTAATAGAAATATAGGCTTTGGGCATGGTCTCCAACCTACCAGGTTTGATGGACATTCTGTCCTCGCTGGTGTCCATTTGTGTAGCTTATGCAATGCCCGTTGGGCAGTAGTCTAAAATATGTGCCAGAGGAAGCTCTCCTGCTGCCTTCTCTCTGTGTTCTCATGGGTCTTGTTTGCATAGCTGATAGGTAAAGACCGTAGTTTATGCTGCAGCACTTCCACCTTTTTATATTCAGTAAAGCGTTCCAAGATTTCCAGGGCAAAAATGCACTGTGACGTCCGTTGTTGTAAATCCTGCATGCCAGTTAATTTGTCTTTTTTCAACCAGTTGAATGAAAAATGCAGTGGTTTCAGTGAAGCACGCTCCATTTAGAGGTGGTTTTGAATATATATTCTAATATATACATGGCATGTTTATACCTTGTGACCTATAATCTTTACCCACCATGAATACGCAACTGGTTGTTTTGTTTCTTTCTGGAAATTTAGTGTTTCAGAAGGGACGGGCCATAGACACAGGAGAAGTTGAGATTGGAGCCCAAGTTATGCAGACGATCCCCCCTGGTTTATTCTGGCGCTTTCAGATTACTATACATCACCCCATGTACCTGAAATTTAACATTTCACTGGCGAAGGATTCTCTGCTGGGAATTTATGGCAGAAGAAACATCCCACCTACTCACACACAGGTAATTAGAAATTATGCTAATTCTGTCATATTTATGTTTTCAAACAGCAGTGGATGTGAATGTTCACAGTACACTTTCAAACAGGGAGGGAGGGAGGAAGGGGTTGGCTGTAACCCCCAAAAGCAGTCTGTTTATCCCTTTCTTTTACTGAAGTCTGGCCATACCCTCAAAGGAAGGGACAGTGTTGTACCAGAAAGGTCAGCAGCTGTGACCGCTGTGATGTGACTGTCCAGGAGGCTGGACAAGTACACGCTGTGCTGCCGTGTAGCTCCAGCATCTTCTTGCAAGGCGTGGGGATGAAGTGCCACGTCATTTGAAAATGCTTTACTCGTTTTACAATTTCACCAAAACAGATTACATAGTTTAAAGAGTTAATATGAAAGAAAAAATATAGTAAAAAGCTATTTCTGATTTCTAATATGAAGATTATTTTTGAGTGTTTACCCCTAGGGATTTTACAGGAGAAAACCCAGCTAAACAGTAAAAATACACATCCAACTTGGAGTTGTTTTTTTTAAGACTTAACGTACTTGGCATATGAAGCTGTCATTTCTATGGATAATAGATTTTTCTGCTTTCTTATGGCAGGATCACCCTCCACAGTGTGATAAACATATAAGAAATCATGGAAAAATGGTTTAGAAGGGCCTCTGAAGATCATCTAGTCTAACCTCAAAAATTATCTACCACAGTTTTTGATGTTAGAAATAAGAGATTTTAGCTGTCATTGACTTTAATTGAAGCTGGGTGTTCAGCTGAGCTGAAATTGAATTTTACTGAATATCAGATTACTTAGAAAAACCTGGAGAAATATGTATATTTCTTGAACAGGGATGCATAAAAAGGTTTACATCTGTGATGCTTTGAAGCTAACTGATCTTAAAGTTGTCAGCATCAACTTGGTTAGCTATTAAGACCTTCTGTGTAAAAAATAGATACTTATTTGCATTAATAAAATTAAATATAATATATAAATAAAAATATATTTAGGTTCTGATGAATGATTGTCATGGTTTTTGATATTAAGGGACAAAGATTTAAAAATCTGATATAGAACAATAGGTTCTTGAATCTGTTTTTGGCGTTTGAAATGAATCGCTGCATAATGTAGGCACTACAGCTTGGAATTTTGGAATTATTCCCATGAAAGAGATGTAATTTTTGAAGTAAATCTGCTGTATTTAGTGCAGCAAGCCTGAATTTACTCTGCCATAGTCAGCAGCTAATTTTGATGCCAGATTTCTAACCTACCATAACTTTCGATACGGAAACGGAAGGTAGCTAGAGTAGGTTATGTGTCTGCCGTTCACTTTGGTGAAGACTTAGTCAGGCAATTCCTCTGAAGATTTCAACTGTTTATTCCTGTTTGAATGAGACACGCAGAGTATATTCATAAAAATTTCCTTGGTGGTTAATCTTTGCTCATTATTATTTCAGTTTGATTTTGTAAAACTAATGGATGGAAAACAGTTAATTAAACCAGAACCAAAAAACTCAGAGGAGCATCAGCAAGCTCCCAGGAATCTGATCTTAACTTCACTGCAAGAGACAGGCTTCATTGAGTATATGGATCAAGGAGCCTGGCATATGGCATTCTACAATGATGGAAAGAAAGTGGAGCAAGTATTTGTACTAACTACGGCGATTGGTAAGAACTATTACAATAAAATGGTTTATTCTGATTATTACACTGGAAAGTTGTGTTTGAAAAGAAATTATTGACATTGATTCCAGCTTAAGTATTCTCTTAAATATGTTTTATTACAGTTTAGTTTAATTGACCTCAGTGGAGCAATTTCATGTTTATGCCAATATTAAACAAAGAGCAACGCTTGTATATTAAAGATAGATGTTATCAAATTAATTAAGTGTGAAGTTTTCATGTGTGTTAGGATTTTTATAAGCTAGCTTAAATGCTTGAGTAATTTCTGGTGTTATCATGCCTAAAGTAAAAGAGATTGTGTCTGCTCTCTCCATCTACATGGGAACCATGAATCCTACAAAAGTTATTCAGTCTTATAGTTTTTATTTCCAGTATTTTAGTCAGAAAATCTAAAAGGCAGCGTTTGTGGATTTGATTGTGACTGTTGTATGATGGGTGGGTGCTGTTGTTTCATACCATAATTCAAATGCACCATTTTGTTTGGAACAGAGAAGGCAAATGTATGAGACGGTTCCTCGGTGGCATATCAGATCCCTACTGGTTTTTTTGATACGCATAGGTGGACAAGCGTTTCTAACTCTAGTATTGTTAGTGAGCGGTTCTCACACGTCAGGTTTCTTTGGAATTTAAATTTAGGTGAAGTGCTGTATTTTTGACAGTCTCAGTTTGCTGCAAGGCTTTAACCACTATGCCCTTTAGTTAACCTGTTCTACCATATGTTTAGCAAGATGTCTTTACTAGTAATGGACGTGCCATCTGCTCTTCAGAACAATTGGATGCTATTTTTACTTGACGGTAAACACCTTGCAAGGCAGGAGAGTATGTTTCAAATACCAAGATTTTGAAGGACTTGGAGGAAAATAATTTAGAAATTGAGATAGAATTGAAATGACTGTTTTTTGTGTTTAAAAGTTCATTTTTACTCTGTTCAGAAAAGTTAATCTTTTACAAGCAAGAAAAGAAAATGCCATTATTCAATGCCATAAGAGAAAATAATATTCAAACAATTTATGTAGTATCTTCACAAATGCATTATGAAGAGCATAAAAACTGGCCAAACTGCAGTCCAGACCAGAATCCAAGTACCTGAGCCCTTGTTTATTTCTATTGTAAGACAACAGTGTTTATACAGGAGGGATTAAGCAATAATGCATCATGAAGTGGCTTACCCTCTCCAAAATAATAAATAAATAAATAAATAAATAAAACAGATTAAATTGAATGCTACAGTTTATTTCTTGTTACATTTGGTGAAAAAGAAATTGTCCATCCCTTCTCTCACCAATAACCAGAACAACTGGATCTTATGGAGAGAGGAATAGTGAGAGCCACAGTGTAGGCAGGAATCCTTCTATTTACCCTCAGAAATTACTCCATTATTGGAAAAAAAAGAAGGTTCATTCTACAAGAATCTGCTGCTGATGCATTTGAAAATAGCACTAGCTAATGTGTTTTCAATACCTGTGTATTTTCTTGTTATACTTTGCATAGTGGTTCTTGTTTATTTCTTTGGGAGTTTCCACACACAAAAAAAATAATCCTTGAGCCATACTCCTTACCCTAGATGGGGCTGGAGTCATATTTGACATCTCTGACAAAAAAAGGAATAAGCCAGAACCAGATTGAAACACTCAAGATAGAGCAAGAGCTGGGATGCATCTGTGCTGTCCACTGCAGTTGGCTGTGTGAAGCAGTCATGCCCTCCTCCTGAGTGTCTGTTGAACAGTATTTCAAGTTGCTCAATGTTAGTTATGCACAAAATTAATTTTACTGACACTTTAGGTACAGCTCTGATCAGACTTTCCCTTGAGGGGGCGTAATTTGCATGCCAAATCTGGCGTGCCTTGAGTACTTTCATAGATTGAATGAAGGCCAGCTCAAACAGGACATCACATTGAGGGGAAGTAACTTTTCAAACTGTTAATTCTTCAGTTCAGATCAATGTAGGGATCACTTACCATGCAATTCTGGAAAACTGAGAATGCAGGCACATGTAGAAAACAGGCACGTGTAGCCAGAGCAAGAGAAGAGTTGATACTGAACAGTAGTATGTAAAACAGTAATAACGGGCAGCGTATCTGTGACAAAGCTTACTTGTGAAAATGAGCTAGTTTTTTGACCTTGAAACAGACATCCATGTGCAGGTTGTGGATACCTGATGAACAGATACATATCAAATGCCTGTTCTTTGGTATAAACTTATAACCTGAAATGAATGTTTTTAAATAACTGTAGGAGTTTTCAAGAGAAACCAATCCTTATCTGCCCAAGTGCCCATAAGTAAGGTCAAAATAAACTTAATTCATTTATTCATATTAGCTGTAGTATGTGCTTATAATACATTTTTTGACAAGTTAATATTTTAGTTTAAAAATATATCGGATTTGATTATTAAATATTCCAATAATATGCCCTTTTTTTGAGAAACGTTTTTCCTCCCAAACCATTTGCCAGGGACAAATACTTTCAAAAGAATCTGTTTTCTTCTTTTCCCCCAACAATTGCAGTTTTGTGGGAAAGCAGTCATGTTTCCCATCTTCTATAACCAGAGGTACTTCTCCACATTAATGCATGTGCCCATAAAGCCATCTCAGTGCCCAATGTTACCGTAGCCCTTCTCCTGTCCTGCCCAGTGCCTGCAAGGGCTGCAAACACCCTCAGTCTGACTGCCGGCCTGACAGTGACCAATTTCTCTGGGGAGCAACTTAGCCTTGGGTTTGCTTTGTACTCTTTACATAAACCCCATATAAATCAGGAAATCCACTGAATTCCTGTAGGAAATACGTGTGTAAAATAAAATCAGCTATTCCAGGTACAGGTATGAGCCTGTCCTGTGAAGTGGTTTACTCTCTAAACCTGTGTGATGAAACATGGGCAAGTTTAAAATCAGAATCAAAGGTGGTTTGTGGGTTTTTTTTTCTTCAAATCTAGTTCACGGTACTTTATTGCATTAAGTTTCATCACTTTACAAAAGACTATTTTTTCTTCATCTGATTGTATGGAAGTGGAAATCCTACCCTCCTCCAAGGAATTCAATTCACATTGTTCAAGTGAACACCATAGAAGGCAATTTTCTCCATAAACAGGTTTCAAACAAATTACTTCTGCAATAAAAGAAAGTGTTTAAGGTGGACATTTTTCAGTAAATACTCTGGTTCTTGCAGTGCCTTTAATGGTGGTAAATTTTACATGAACACTTACTTTAAAAGCTTTTTGGTGTAATATAAATGATGCACTTGTTATCTTGAAGCTGTCAAGACGAAATCTAATATTTGTAAGCTGCTTGAACAGGAATTTTGGTTTATGCTCCCTATGAATGAAAATGGGCCTTTTACTGCTTCTGCACCTGTTTGTTAAGAAGTGTCCTGCGGAGTGAGGTGAAGATCCCAATATATTTCAAATTCAACCAATATGTATTTTTCTTTGTGCACAACTCTCTGAATAAACAGAAATCCTGGATGACTGCTCCACTAATTGCAATGGGAATGGAGAATGTATCTCGGGGCACTGCCACTGTTTCCCGGGATTCCTTGGTCCTGATTGTGCAAAAGGTAATCTCATATTAACTGACCCACAGTGCATGACAGGGCTCGTGATTATGGTGTGTGACTGCTGGGCTTGCAAAGATTCAAAGTGATTAAAGGAGATTAAATTCCTTTTTCCAGCCAGATGGCAGATACAGTACAAGCACACACATAGAAGATTTCTTTATGCTGTACTTGAGCTAAGATGCATCAACCACTTCTCTCACTCTGACTTTCAAAATTCATAGATTCTTCTATCTCTCTTTGCATCCATTGCATGATTATAAAATACAGTTTTTTAATAAGGGTGTTAGCTTAGCATAATGTTTTCTGTTATTTAAAAGTGACAAAGTTTCACTTTGGAGAAAATTGCATGCGTCAGTCAAATGCTTCCATGCTCTTAACTTGAATAGGGTGTAGAAAAGAAACCTAAAGCAGCTTAGAGACTGTTTTCCAGCATTTACAGCAAAAAACATTCAAAAAAGATTGTAAGTGAGCTTATTCCTGTTTCAGATAATTCTGATGGTGTTAATCATCATCTACTGCATATGATGTCTGGAAGTTCTCATGTTTCTCCAATGTTTCCTCAAATTTAGGATTGACTTGATTTTTTAAGAGCCTCAGAAGTTGATACTGGATTGTAAAACTAAGCTTCCACATCACTGATTTACCCACAGATCAGTAGTGGCTAAAACTTCAGTAATATTAAGTCTGCTTAGAAGAAAGAAGAGAAAGGCAGTAGTTTGCTTCAGGTCACAGGGCAGAAATAATAATCTTCCTGAAAATCATAAGCAGGCATCACTGCAAATCTTCTGCAGGGGCCAATCAAGAGGGGGAATTATTTTTATCTTCTAGGATATTCCATTTCAGGTCAAAATTAAGGTATTCTAGTGAAGCAGACTGAGGAGACAAGGACATTGTATTTCTGCTGCACTACCTAGTACAAAGATTTCCATATGTCACAACCCTCCAATCCAATGGGGGACCGGGGAGCTGGAGTAGAGAAGCAATTGCACAGAACGATAGATGCAGTAAATGTTAATCTGTGTAAGTATGTAAAAACATTTAAAAGGTCAACTTGTCTTCTTCAGATTCCTGTCCGGTGCTGTGCAGTGGAAATGGAGAATACGAGAAAGGTCACTGTGTGTGCCGAAATGGGTGGAAAGGACCAGAGTGTGATGTTCCAGAAGAACAGTGTATTGATCCAACCTGCTTTGGCCATGGCACTTGTATCATGGGTGTGTGCATCTGTGTCCCTGGATACAAAGGAGAGATTTGCGAGGAAGGTGTGTGAAATTTTCCTCTCTGTAGTTGCGGGGGCTGGTTATGTCTTTAATCTCCAAACCTGTTTTAAGGTTGTTAAGAACTCATGCAGATGTGAGAAGTTAACTGTGAAGCAGCGCTGTTTTACTCAGGAGCACCTTTACTATCTCATAGAAAGTAGTGTTAAGGTAAAAAGTTATCAAAGGTAAAGGCATTCAGGCCTCAGTGACAGTCAGTGGAATGATCACATCATTCCCACGATTCACATTTTTATTGTAAAAGATGATAATATTTTAACATTGTCTAATATCTATCTAATAATTGTAGCATGGGCTGTCTTCTAAAATCTCAGTTTCTCTTTCAGTCCAGGAGGACTCTAGTTCTTGGATTATTTCAGTTCCTTCCCTCCATTGAATCTCAGCAGCAAGAACAGAATTGGGTGGAAGTTTTTGCCCTTCAGCAAGCAGTGTATTCTCAGTCCTCCACAAGTTTTCTGGAAAACATCCCAGCAAGCAAGGATTCCCTTTTTGTGTGTGTGTGAAAGTTATGAGTCTCTGATTTTCTTCTCTCAGGCTCCAGATACTTTTTTTCAGGAAGGGTGGCCGGAATTCCCCATCCTGCCTTGCTGCCAGTAGCCTCAGTCCCTTAGCACGTGCTGTCAGAGAGCCCGTGCAGACTTTTACTTGGTCAAAAGCAAGGGTAAGGCAGTCAGAAGATCATTTAAACAAAATATGATGTGGTAGTTCTCCAAAGTAATCAGAAGATCATAATCAGCTTTTCCATTTCTTCATTCCGTTACATCTTAGATGTTTTTTCTGCGAAGAAAGTACAGACAATATAAAGCCAAGGGAGCAGCAAATGGCTTCAGTTTACCCGAGCATATTGTGTAGTTCTGTTATCATGTCACTTTTACTGTGAGCCTGTGTTCAGGGTACTAAACGGGCACCCTTTAAAGCTTGGCTAATAAAAAGTGGGAAATTCTGAGAACAAGTAACTGTACTTTTGCTGGCTGTAGTAGTGCAGTATCTTTGCCCTCATCTATAGAAAGAAGCACTTGTTATTTGCCTGTTAGCATTTCTGAGAGCTCATCAGCTTTAACCTTCTTCTCCTGTGCATGGCCTCAGAAAGCAGAACTTTTCTTCACGCTTGCCCTGATTTGTTGATTTTTCACTAGTCCCCTTAGCCTGAAGCTAGTGACAACATACTTTGTGCTTCCTGCTATATAGATTTTAGGTAATTCTTCTGAGTAGCAGACAGAGGAAGGTCTTTATGTGGCTTGAATTCTGTAGTCAGAAAAATGTCCAGGACGGATTTGATGGATTTGACATACCTGGTACAGTTTCTAAAGGGAGGATCAAGACAACACTTCTGACATTCTCAGTGTTGGCAGTTTCAGAAACAGACAAAAGCATGAAAACCCAAATGGGAAAAATCAAGTAATACACAGATTTACTCACTGGGGCCGTGATGCCAAACAATCCCATAGCTGGTGAGAGGCAGACTGCTGTTCTCAGTTGCTTTGTTTCTTGCCATAACATGATCCCACAGAAAGGTTAAAAAGAGTAATTGAGATAAATGTACTCAAACAGCTGTTGAAGCTAAAAGTGTGAAAACATTGGATTTGTAAAGTAAGAGGCATATTTAAATTTTACAAGACAATGGAATTATGTAGAAATAAGGTGAATGAGACAAACCTGTGCAAAAAAGTACAGTTGGATTTTGTTGTAACAAGTGCGTGCATGACAGGGCTGTTCATTTTTCTGTATTGTACAACATAACTTTTGCAGTAGTGGAAGTATTTCTGTCAGGAATTCAGATTACATTATTGTATGTAAATATGAGTTTAGTATTATAGCAGTATTGTTACCATAGTGCAGATGGTAACACATGTACCTTCCAGGGAACATCAGTAGCTAGAGGTATTCATTGCTGTGGGAGTCCTTTGAATTTTCCTATCAGATTATCGCTACTGAAGTGAGTGATACTTTTTAAACTGTTTATGGAGTCACTCGGTTATTTTTTAAAAGATCAGCAAAATAAAAAGCTGGTTTGGGATGAGAGAAAATTGCCGAGTATTTTTGTCCTATGCTTAACAAGAAATGCATTGTCAAGAAACCCTGACTCCCCTCTTTCAGAATTTTATTGTGCTGAGCACAAGCCTGGAAGGCTGGAAAAGATACAACATAAATCTTGAAATAAGATCTTGAATTGGTGGCGTAGCAGCTCAAAAGATAAAGCATCTCTTCTTCATTCTTAGGTCAAAAGGTCCTGTAAACTGGAGACCATTCATCTCGACATCTGAAGTATTTAGTCTTCCCTTACTGAAGTAGAGAGCATCTCTTCATTTGTGTAGCACAGAATACTGTTTGTTAAGTTTACAGTTTAATTATTAAAACAATACTTGTACTGATACTTGAAAAGTGCATACAAGAACTTTGGAACTGCCTCTTTAACATTAGTCTGAAGCGTGATCTAACAGGAACAGGCTTTTGGCTAATTGTTTCCCATGCTCAGACCCCACAAATCCTCTTCATCTCTGCAGTCTTCCTGCAGCCTCCGGAGAAGGCAGGCTGCGTTCTGCTTAAAATCTGTCTTGTTAAAGAAATGCTGGGGGTTTATGAGAGAATATGCTGATTATACAGGACTAACCAGCTGATTTAAATTCTTCAACACAGCTCCTGAATTTTTCACTAGGAATGGTTTTATCCAAATTGAGAACAAATTTAGCTCTTTGTCTGTTTGCAAATTGTTCATCAGTATGTTATGACTTTTATGAATCTGTTCATTATCTGCAATTGCCCAGCACATACTTTTTATGAGTGTATGCAATATTTTTAAAGCAAGCATTCAGTCAGAGATTCACTACTCAAGCTTAGTGGATGGCCATTTTTTTGTATCAAATCTTCAGCTATAGAGATAACTTTCCACAGGAAGATGAAAGAATAAATCTTTCTTTTCCTGGATGTAAATGCAACACAGAGCACAAATGCCCAAATGGAAACACAGTGCACAATTGTAGAAGTAATTATTAATTGCTCCAGTTCTTTCCCAGCCCTGCTTCTGAAGGACAAACCTGCACTCACTTGGACCAATAGATCTGTCTTGGCCATCTATGCTTTTAAAATAAAACAATATCCTTGACAAGCAGATTCATGTGATCTTTAACAGTCTACATGCTTGCTTTTTTTCTTGATTTTGACTTATACTTGCACAGATGTTAGCATAGTCTGGTTTTCTCTTCATATCACAGAATCACGGAATGGACTCATGTTTGATAGCATCACTTCAGTTTGGGTATTTGCACAGAAATCAACAAAATAATCCAAATCCCTGATGTATTTCACTAGGAAATCGCTGTAAAGGTGCACATTTTATGGTTTGTGTTGTATATTCCCTCCTTTGCAGAGGACTGCTTGGATCCGATGTGCTCTGGCCATGGTGTGTGCGTTCAAGGGGAGTGTCACTGCTCCACAGGCTGGGGCGGTGTGAACTGTGAGACATCGCTTCCCGTGTGCCAGGAGCAGTGCTCGGGGCATGGGACTTTCCTCCTGGACACGGGACTGTGCAGCTGCGAACCACAGTGGACAGGTTCAGACTGTTCAACAGGTATCTATGCTGGAGATATTTTTTCAAAAATGCCTGTGCTTTCTGCTTAAGTTGTGAAAGAAAGTAGTTACTATTACTGTGCTAGTATGAGTTTAAAAAACAAGATAGGGCTGAAGCAGGGGTGCTGGTGCAGGGCATTTAATGGGCTGGGAAGCAGCTGGCTTTCTGTTGACAAGGACAGACGTGTTTTTCTTTTGTGACAAGAATGTTGAGTGCCCAGTGGCGTGCCAGTGTGAATGGTACTTTCTGCAGGATTGCAAGTGCTTCCTGGCATGGATTGGAGTTATGTATGACTCTCACGTGAGATCTTGAGCACGTATCAGGCTCATGCAATGAGGGATTCCACAGCTCTGAGAAAGACTGGGAGGATATAGAAAAAATAATGGTCTAAATGCAGTGGCTGGTGAGGAAGAAGGCTCTGTCAAAAAATCTTTAAACAAAAACGACCATCCATTCTCTCATGCTGGGATAAAAACTCTTTTCTTTCTTAGAAGACCATCATGGTTTGATCTCACTGAATTTGATTAAGCGTTTAAATGGATTTCCTATGTGCTTTGTACATTTACGTTTCGTTTTCTTAAAATGAATGCACTCTGGACATTTTACTCTGTAATGGAGCATGTCATTATCAATATACGTGCTACTATTTTTTTTCCCCTATAAAGCTCACAAAACCAGAATCTCAAACGATGAGCAGTGCATCCCAGTACAGAATAGATCCAGGTGACAGATTTGCTGAATACTGTGGAATACGACCAATCATCCAAGTCACCAATTTTTCTTAGAAATCGTCATTCAAAAGAACACTTGGAACAGTATAAATTTCTATTCAGACCCTTAAAGTTTATAGTGACAAGCTTCAAATTGGGACTTACAGAATGTCCCACTCCATGATAACTTTTTAAGCCAGAAAATATTGACCTGCTAATAATTTTCAGTGTTTGTTACAAAGATCCTGTGTTCACTCTACACTCCAAAATTAATGCATGTAATTTCGGTCTGCCACTGTTGGATATGGTACCTGCTTTGATAAGAATTGACTTTTTATTTGCTTTCACCAAAGGCCTGGTTGCTTGCATTTTTATCATGTGTTTTATTATGTCTTAAAAACATTCCCTGAAGGTTAGCAATGCAGTACTACTTCCGTTAATGAAGAAAATAATTAGAAAAGGTGCTAGCTATGTATTAATTTTTCACTCATGAAATATGCAAACTAATTCTGTTCTAATACAAAGTTATTGTAGCTCAAAAAGAGATTTTACTCTCCAATAGGTCTGTTGTGTCAGCTGTGTGGAGCAATTATATATAAAGTAAAGGAACAAAGAACTAGCAAATAAATGCAGTGAAGATGCTTTTATGTTGTGTGCTAGGATCATAGTTTGTATGTTTGTTTCCAGGATGTTTTGATTAATTTTTAGAAAAAAGGTAACTTTTTTCTTTACCTCGATCAACCAGTAGGGATGATACCTCTCTTCATCCCTACTGTCTTCTGAGTTATCAAAGAATGCTTTTACAGCCACCAACGGGCATCCCTCTTTATAGTTAGATACTTCAGATTTCTGCTTTCAAATGTATCTTTCTTCATAGGTGTTAAACTCAAGCCAGGATTGTTGTGGCAATACCCGTGTTAGACTGACGTGTAGATGTTCGTTTGGGCTTGAGACTTCCTTCACAGCATCAGTAATTGCTGTGCATGCTGGAAGTAAAGTTTGATTATAGTGAGGAAAGAAAACAGCAGATGAGTAAGTCTGCAAGGTCAGAATAAACGAGCTGTCATACGCGGATGGAAAAAATCATGAGGTTCTGTACAATGAAGAGGATGAAAAGGGTAAACCACAGACTGCTTGTCTGGAATCAGACAGCAAGGAAAGCTTTGCAACTGATAGACGAGCAGTCTCTCAGCCTGGCTCAAACCCTTCTACTTTCCCATCATCTCTGTATCACATTATTGTCAGTACTGTGAAAATTTGCCTTCCTGTATCACTTTGAAGGATATAGGCTCCGGTCCTGATGATTTCTGCATTCTCCAGCCAGTTCCAAATACTTATGAAATATAAGGACAAATTATCATAAGTTTCACGTTTTTCCTATATAGAAGGTGCCAGAATGCTGTTGAGTACATTATCCCAGGGACAGTGTGGCACACCTGAAGAGAGATGAGCCGTCTCTAAGCTACCTTTCCCAACCTCCCCATCTCTAGCTCATCAAATAGGAAGTTCCATTTTACAAGCAGCAGACTGGGGAAAGACATGAAATACAGTGGACATGGAGGAAAAGGCATGACTGTGTGAACCATACATATGCTGGAGGATTGCCAATGTTTGGAGTCCCTGCCTGAGATCTGGAGTCATGTATGGATTTTTTGAGGCTGGAAAAGACCATCATCTTCATGCTTTTAGGTTTTCTGTAGGACACGTATCAAAAAAATAATCGTCCTTCAGTTTCTGTTTGACACTCATAATTTCTGTTTAGTTTTTAGAAATTCAACCTTCTCACAGAGACTGAAAATGAAGGATAATCTACCGTGTCCTTAGGTAAATTGTTTCAATTATGCCTGATCTTCTCTGTTAAAAAGTGCACAGTCTACTGTGCTCTTTCAGTTTGAAGAGGTGAAAAGTCTTAAAATTGTGTTTCTTTTTCTGAGGTGAAAAACTGTCAAATTTGTTGTCATATTCATTATAATTTTTGTCTTTACTATTTATAAAAGAGTCCATATTTTAAATCCATTTTGTTCCCATAATGCTACATACATACACCTCTTTCTCCACTATCTCCCTTTTCTCATTCGCTTTCCCTCTCTCTCACTATCTCTGACTCTACCTACACAAGAAGAATAATGCCAGAAAAAAAAATACTTGTTTCTTGGATTTTGGGTAGACCTTTGGGGAAGTATGACTGACTGCATAAAGTCTGTGTTTTTCTTTCCTATGGCTTCATAAAAAATTATATCAAGGAAATTCCAAGCTTAGATGTTCAAAGATCAAAGAAAGACAAAAGAAGATACCTACACATTGACTAACTTATCTTTCCTGTGTTTCTTATGAGAAGGGTTTAATTTTTCACGTATTAAAAATTTCTATTTTGCTAAGAATGTATGGCCTGGTGATTTAAGTGGCTACTCACTCCTGTATACACTTGTTCTATTGCACAGTTGCTGTACTAAAGACAGTCTTTTTCTAATCTACCGGACTGTTCAGAACAGATTCTACATGCCATTGCACGTTGAGAGTGTTTGGATACAATGAACACTGAACCATGGCATGATTGAGTTCATTGGTTGGTAAGAAGTGGCTGGCTTATAAAAGGTGAAACGTGTGTATAGGTCTATAAAAATATTTGAAGGAGCACATGCACAAAAGTGCAGAATAATGGAGAGAATTTAATTTATTTCTAGTCTTCTCTCACATGAGACGTGGTTTCTAAAGAGACTGTCAAAATGAGGAGGCCATAGCTTAGGTCTATATACTTAGGTGATACTTATGCCTAGGTGATCCACCTAAGTATTGCGGAGTCCATCTTGAAGGCTTCTGTATAGGAATACGAAATCTGGCATTATCCCCTTTTTTGGGTCAGTAGGTAAATGTCCCCGATAGTCCGTTGAACTTCAGCAATGTTTTTTCTAGAGAGGTCTTCCTTTTTCTTTATGCTTTATGTATATTCTTAGGAAATTAATTTATNCAGCTTGAGCATCTTTTATGTATGAGGATTAGTTGGCAATCGGGCACCTTTGTAGTATTGCTACAAAGCATACCATTTAACAGCTATGAGCTGGGGAGAACAGATGCTTGCTGCCAAAATAATTTACATTCTCTCCTGATGTGACCATTACACCAGCTTCTAGGCAAAAGAGGGGTAATTCTGAAGTGCTTCAAGATCTTATTGTTACCATCAGAGACCTAAGGTCAGGATCCTTCTCCAGTGTAGCATAGACCTGCTCATTTTCTTTGCAATGCTTTGATTACCAAAGTATTTCCAAGAACAAAAGAAACAGAGCCATAACACTCTTACAGTTCCACATTGTCCAAGCTAGTTTTTGCTAGTCAGCTCAGATGTCCAACATAGTCTCTGCTCTTATATGTGGACTGCCAAAAACTGATCTCACTGCACCACCTCTAGATACTCCTTCTAGATCCAAAAGTTCTTGATGGTCAGTTACCATCCCCTGAAGTCCAGAAAACCCTCTTCCAGAAGTCTAAAACAGCTGTCAAGATGTTTTCATCATGTCTGAATTGGTTCTCAATAAAAGCAGCTCAAAACGGTGGCTTGAAAGTTGTTCAGACATTTGGTATTGCTAATCCTACACTACTTGTGGGATACAACCTATGTTTTCTTTTTATTCAGCTCTATTAAGCTCCACCCTTTCAATACTCTTAGCTGGATACTCGTTACAAACATATTTGGCCTCTTTCTAACCTACAATACAGAACTTCAAGCAAAGCCATTTTCTTTTGTTATCTCAGATCTCAATTTTTCTGTCCCAAAGATGGCATGGCTTTCATTTAAGCTTTGTCTTGCTGCTTATGCGCCTATTAATGTCCAAACAGAATGATAATATGCTTTTGAGTCCTTTCCCTCCGTTAGGCAGCATTAACTGAATTTAATTCTGAAAATATTGACAGATCTTTAGCTATATGTGTCAAAACAACACCAAAAAGTGGCCTTTCTACAGCCATGTGTCATATCAGAAGGAAAAAAAATCACTTACCTTCTATCTGTATCTAGGATTTGGGGTTTATATGGACAAGATCAAAGTGCTTTAATTGTCATATGTCATTATACACTGACATGTCTTTACTGTGGTCAACTGGCTTGAACATTGAAGGTCAAAAACAAGCTATGGCTTTCACTTTTAGCTTCAAAATTATTCCAATGTCAGAAAGTTGTGGAGAAGCAGCATAGAGTTATTCCAGC
Source organism: Jacana jacana (assembly GCA_013400555.1). Lineage (NCBI taxonomy): Eukaryota > Metazoa > Chordata > Aves > Charadriiformes > Jacanidae > Jacana > Jacana jacana. The sequence goes on along the minus strand of VZTM01025939.1, from coordinate 207,080 downwards.
TGATTTCTTCAAAATGCTGTACCTTGGACATAGCTGTTATAATTCCAGTTGCAGAGATCAGTACTACGGTCATTATTCAAGTAATGTAATCAAATCTTCCGTTCCTGCTGGCCTCTTTGAATTAATTCCCATAGTATCTTGTTTATTGCTTTGCTCATTAAGTTTTAGTATCTCCTTAGTCCATTCATCCTTTGGCAAGTCACACTAAAATGCCCAAAGAGATTTGACCATTACCAATTTAGCCATCTGACAGTGAATGTGCGCAAGAGAGATACACGAGAGATTGGGCTCCGATTGTTGTTTAGTCTTCACACACACACACTTCTAAAAGAATACAGAATAGGAATTTAATACTTTGTTCCAAGTGGGACTGATTATAAAATATTTTTTGTGAAAATTACCAGTGCTGGAAAAGGTCATCCTTGGAATATTTCAGGGTCTCAGCATCTTTATGCCATACTGAATCCAGCTATGATTGTAAGTGAAAATCCGTTCTTATTCAGACCTTCAACATACCCTCTGGTTGACCTGTGTAGTTTGGGGGTGATTTAGTGCATACGTGACAAAATAATACAATAGGATGGAAGACTGATAGTACACTATTTTAACATCACCAGGACTTCATTATAGTCAACTTTCTACTTACCATCTGTGGATCTTTGTTGCTTTATTTATAGGCTGTCATCCAAAATCCCTTGATGTTAATGAGTCATCTCCCTTTCAGGCATGTAGGCAGTGCTTTTCAGAAAGACAAATCAAACTTGCGGGTACTGACTACTCATGTCAGGTAGAAAGGAAGCTCTGGCTAATTGAAGGTGCAGCATCAACAAAGTGCACACACAAAAAAACTCATCTTCTGTTCTCCGATTGACACCTTTAACTTGGAGCCTTGAGATTAAGGGAGTGAAATATTAAGAGAATATGGATGACGGTGTTGTTCGGTGGGACAGAGGTTTAGCTAGCATAAATTACTGTAACTGCAGTGATGCCACTAGTACAATCCCAGTGTATTTCAGGTGAGAATCCAGGCCCGAGTCACTAATTAATTGCAGCAGAATGCCTAAAATACTGAAAAGCAGTGAAATCTGTGACAGAGTTGATGCCTCTGACATCCTGTCCTGTATTCATTTCTCAGGACTCTATTCAACCAAAGTAGGCCAGTTTCTGTCCTCCTTACTCCAGGACATTTGTCATAATTCCACTGAATCCATTTATACCACTGAAGCAACCTAATTATGATTGGGAAAAGAATACTGGCAGTTCTTAGTCGCAAAAACATTCATCCTAAAATGATTATATGGAGATGGTATATATTTAGCATATCTATTTTTGGTTAAGCTCTCTCTAGCAAGATTGGTGGTAATTTTACAAAGGGTAAAAATGGATCAGCAGTCTCTTCCTTCGGTATCTTGCGAAGCATAAAACCTCTTTAAAACTGAAGTGCTTTGAAAAATGCAAAATGTTGTAATTGTTGTAAATTGGTATGTGCAGAGTGGAGTAATTTAAAAATCATTAGAAGTATGCATTTTTTAAAGTGAAGTGCTTCAAAAAGAAATGAAGGCATAATACAGTATATTAATATAGTTCAAGACATCTCAAATTGGTTTCAAAATTAAACATCAAAAACTGCAACTTGAAAAAATAATTAGGTAAAACCATTTCATCGCAATCAGAAAACTCTTCAGGTTTAGGAAATTGCAAATTATGGGTGTCAGTCATTCTGATTTGCCAAGGACAAGGATATTCACTACAAACAACTCGCAGTAGTGAAAATAGCCTTGAAATTTCCTCAATGCGTGATGTAATTTGCCATGCTTTTTCTATAGACTGCTCTGTTCCATGCTGGTACATCTACTCTGCTCCCTATTTTAGACAAATCTCAAGAACTTTTTAATTACAATATAACCATCCTTCATTGTTTTGTTCTGAAGAACTGATGGACTTACTTAATTTCATCTAACTGTCCTCTTTCTTTAATTTGTGGGGAGCTTTGTCTATTACTGCTCTGCTAATTAAAAGGATGATTGAAGTTTCCCCTGCTGTACGTTGTCTGACATTGTAGAAAGACTCTTCTTACCACTGTATAGTTCATTGAAAAGAAAAAAACGGTGTGATTAGTTTGATTTGTATCTCCTGTAGAGTTGCAAGAGTTTGCAAAAAGATACCTGGTGAGCAAGATTTCTATTAAAATCTTAGTAGTTAAAGATTGGAACGCTTAATATGTGTTGCTGGAGAATTTAAAACATGAGAAATTTAAGGCAGTGAAGAAGCACTCCAATAAAAATTAATTCTCCTGCATGTTGAAATCAGTCCAAAGGGAACCAGAAATACCTTATGTAGTCATGTATTGATTTAAGAAATAGGATAAGTCAAGGGTATGAGATATACAGGGAGGAAACTTGGGATGTTTTTCAACTGATTGCTGCTTATTTTGCAGATATGCCAAAAATAATGGCTCTTTCCTTCCCTTTTTCTTCCTGAAAATTATTGTTCTTAATCTATTTCTGTCTGTACCTCATTCAGCAATTACTGGAAATATCTCTCATTCAATGTAAGCATAATTAAGTCAGCTTTTGTAAATCCTGGACTAATCCACAAACAGGTATTACTTATTCCACTGGGTGGAATCCACAAGACCCAATTTTGATCCCAGCAGCTCTTGCCTTATTCAGGAGCAAGATACCCAAATTGCTGTGATGACAGCGATAGGCCTGTTTATCCTACCTTCTAGGTAGCTAAGAGACTTTCTTCTCTGTATGCATGTCTCTATGGGGAGGCTGCTGTGTCCAGGACCTGTGGACCTCAATGTGTTGTGTGTTAGGTCAGTTCCAGCAGGTCTGTTTTGAGAGTAATGCTCATTAGGCGACACCTGGGTTAGGTCCTGCAGATTGTGAAACTAGAGAGCTTAACATAAAGCTATTATTGCCTCAGTTGGGTGATTAGTAGCAAAACCGGACACATAAGTTGGACTTTAGGTAGCTCTTCAGGTGCCAAAATAGTTCAAAAACCAAATTGGGTAAGGTGAGCAGAGGGTTTAAGGGTCTAAATTTTAGATATATACATTTAAAGTCATGGTTAGGTGCCTACATCTCTTTTTGCATCTCAAACTTATCACCTACATGGTAGTCAATCTACTAGATTGTGATTAAGAACCACAGTAAACCTAATGGAAGGATAGATTATGGAAAGGTTTTTTGTAAATACTCTGTATGCAAGAAAATACAAAGATGGAAATTCTGAATATGAAAGGTTTGTGCTCCACAAGAACTCTTTATAAAAGAGAGCTCTGAAGTAGGGAAATTGTGGGAACGTTCTGCTGGTGTTGCAGATACTTTGGTGGAGGGGGGGAAAAAACAACCTAGATGGACAACAGAACAGTAGTGCTGAACAAAATAGAACAAATATACAAAATCAGAACAAAATATACAACTTTTAATTTGCTAAGCCAAGTCTGGTGATAAAACTCTGACAGGTTGTCCATACCACCAGCATGCAAAGAAGTGGTTCTTGTGTTAGGAGGGAACTTCCCTTCATCACATCTGGAACAGCAGAAATGGGAATTGTAGGAGCAAGAATACAGAAAAGCACTAGAATAACTAGAGGTTTTTGCCTTCAGTGAATTTCAAAACATCTGTTATGCAAAATATATTGCATAGATCTCTGGAAAGCAGATATTTATAATATATATTTTTTATTGTCACCATAAGAGTTCTACAAAAATAGCTATCATTTCAATATGCTTATGCAGCAGAGTATATGAAGTTTAACTTACTTCTGAACGTAGGAAATCACCACTACTCATAAAAGTCAAAAGCATGGGAACTTTTTTTTCACCTGCATATTGCATTTTTAATATTTTTGATTGTGTAGATTATTGCAAGGGTAAATATATGTAGATACCTCAGAAAAAACTGTTTGCTGTCCTTTTTCAGGACTTTTGCTTAAATGTTTAGGCTCAAGTAACACTTTTTAAATAGACTTAAATTTACAGTAATTATGTAGGAACATTTCAGTGCTGATAGAGAAAAAAAATCCTTGCATTTCATAGCTGCAGTATTCACTCAGGCATGCTGCTCTTCAATTTAGAAAGCCTTGGCGATTTTATAAACAGATTATTAAAGTCGTATCTATCACCTTGTGATCCAAAATCATTTTCTGATGGACTGCGTGTTTGCATTTTCAGCTCCTTTCCTGCTTACCCAGGCCCTCATTTCAAAAATGCCTCACAGAAGGGTGACCAGCCTGGCGGTGCCTCCCTCAGCAATGCCAGGCAAGAAGTCACAGGCTATCCTTGAGCAGGATACGACTGGGCAGCATGTCCTGGGGATAACAGAACTGCCTCAGCAGAGGAGGGTTTGCATGGGCGAGGAAGGGCTGGGGAGAAGTGATGAGTTAGTGGAAAAATGCAGGCAGCATAGAAGGGAGAGAGCAAGCAAAATAATAAAGGACACTCATTCCGTTCCTAGAATTGACAAAGCACTGTGGCAGGTGGAGCAGGGACGCGGAGGACTGCGATAGCAGCGGTCACGTAAGATCCAGAGGGTGTGCCCAAGGTGCTGCTTCTCCCCGGTGTGGGAAAAATGCAAGTCATGAGCTGTGCCTTTGCTTTAGCAGCAGCAAGGAGGAACAGCAGCTGCCAGATGTGTGTTGCTATTTCTGTTTGTGCTGCTGACACAGAGGAAGTTATGGTTTATTTACTGGGAGCTGCTTCATCTCTTTCTGTGCTCATATTCACAAATCCAGCCATGAACATAGAAACCTTTGCCCCTTGTCCATGTGAACAGTGCTCATGGTCAGTCACTGAGCGCTGTATGACTTCTGCGAATTGTGTCTGCACTCCTCAATTTGTGGAAGGGGTTGTTATGGCTGGTGAGCTTGTCCAAGACACTGTTTGTTTGTGCTAAAAAGAGAGGAAGCAAGGCTAGCCTAGCCTCTTCAGCTGATTTTGCTTATGATTGTAAACCTGAGATATTATTTAGAAACTGCTAATGACCTTCAGTTTCTCATATTAGTCTTTACTGCGATACAAATTGATTGTTGGGAACGCAGAGTTCCTAAGGCTTATTTTAGCTGATCTGGTGTTTCTGTCACTTCATGTAGTCTGGCACTTCACTGAAAAAAAATGTGAAAATAGAAGTATGTCCTTTTAAAAGCATCTAGTCCTAGTGTGTTGATGTAGATTCTGCAAGTCACTATCCTATCTTCTTCTGAGTGCCAAATCCTTACCCGATTTGGGCAGCAATGACATCAATGCCACTTTTAGGCTGCTGTTGCTTTTACACAGGCAAATCTGAACAGAGGTTCTGGTAACATGTTGAGGAGTAGTATACCAGTGCCCACTTTTCATCATTCTGAGCCCTTTGGAGGTAGCATAAGTAAAATATATGTTCATTACCAGAGTCAGCAGGTACATCTAACGTACAGAACGTGTGACCTGGGTGTGGTCCAAACAGTGTGCTAGTCAGTGTTAATAGCAGTACTTCTGTGTATCATGAAAGATTTAGTGCTTACATAAAGACAGATTCTGATCTGCTCAGGCAATCTTGAGAACCTTTGCTGAAAATAGTTGTCTTAAAATCTTTATTTTCTTCTGATGCTATATTAGTTCAGGCTGTACCTGTGAGACGGCTGTATGAAATGTGCCTGAACTGAGCCATCTCTTCACCGGTTTCTTTTTTCCCTATAAAGCCATTTGGTCGCTCTCTATGTTTCTCATCATTATCATACACTGCCTCATGCTTTTTCTGATTCTCATGGTCTGTCACTTACTCAACAGGTTTCCTATTTTTCCTACACAACTGGCTGTTCAGCCTGAGGAACTGTGGATTGCATTTTCCCCTCTGTGAGTGAACACAAAGGCATAGCTTTCATAGCTTTCATCTCACTCATTACTGCTCACGATAGATTGTTCTGGACTCCTTTCTTACTAGTCTCCTGATCAAATAAAATATCGAACAAGGTAGACGTTGCAAGGCATTTTCTTTTGTGGGTTCTCAGTGTATTGTGAAGGATTTCAGAGCTTGTTAGGCAGAGTATGAATCTCCAGTGACAACTATGATCTCACTGCTTTGCAACACATACAACCCCAAAACAAACAGTGGAAACAAATTATAAAACGGGATCAAATTTGACACATTTACTTGGGAAACACGGTATTTAAAAAATGTCCTGGTTAGGATACTGTATAGTTCTCCTCAGCCTTGTGTCAGTCAAATCTTCCTAGCTCTTAGGTTACACTTATTCTCATTTGTTTTAAAACATTTCCCACAAAGGCCTTATCTGACCTGCCAACCCGCGTCATCTCTAAGAAAGAGACAGGTTCTGCAGCTGAAGACCCTTGTGTGGCAAGCACAGCATAATTGTGTTCTGCTTTACGCCAATACCATGGCTGGGTAAACAGAGATACACCCAATGGCAAATGACTAATCCTTTTCAGTGGTATCCATTTTCAGAGCTTTGGCTGCCTGGAATGAAATATCTGTTAGTACATTTACCATTACCAGTCCAGATTCATCGGGCTGTATTGATTACATTTTTGCACTGTAAAAATACCATTTTGAACCACAGCAAAATCAATGAAGGGTGAGGGGGGTTTTATGTATACAAATTGGATTTGGATCGGGAAGAAAATATTCTTCATCAGATGAAAAACAAAACTGGGGGAAAAAAAGAGTGTGATGTAAGATCCAAGACAGGAAAAAAGTTTCTCTGCTGTTTCCTCTGCCTCCTCTGTATTTGCCCTTTGGACCTTTCTGCCTGTCTACTGATTACTTTATTGCACAAATAAATTTTCAAGCAAATTGAGGCTCCCGGTTTGGAAAAGATACTTTCAAATAGCTTTAACGTTATCAGAAGCTACATTACAGGTTTTTAAAAATGGAATTACATTCATATTTTTTGAGGTACACAATAGTGTTAATGGCAGCCTGTCTACTAGAAGTCAGAAGAGCTATTTATAGAGTACTTTTAATGCATCAGAACGAAGTTCAATGAGATGATGGTAGGATTATTTCCAGAAAGCAATTAAAACCGTCACTAGATTGATGGTGAAACATTCTGAGTAACTGTGAGGATATGGCATTTAGTTCCAGTGGTTTTATTTTATGTGTTGTGGCCTGTGGTAGTAAGATAAGAAAGGTAGTTAGATATCTGTGAGGCAACACATCAGAAAGGTTTTCTGCATGAAGCTTACAGTAGAAAGATATAAAATGAAACAATGCTTTGAGAACTGTCTTGGTTTGGAGAAGTTTTGCCTTTGGTAGAAACAGTTGATCGTTGTGTAGTAATTGCGTTGAATTATCCCAAATAATACGATCATAGAATCATTTGGGTTGGAAGAGACCTCTAAGATCATCAAGTCCAAGCATTACCCTAGCACTGCCAAGCCCACCACTAAACCGTGTCCCTAAGCACCACATCTACACATCTTTTAAACACCTCCAGGGCAGGTGACTCAACCACTTCCCTGAGCAGCCTATTCCAATGCTTAATAACCCTTTCAGTGAAGAAATTTTTCCTAGTATCCAATCTAAACCTCCTTTAGTGCAACTTGAGGCCATTTTGTCTATCCTTTCATGTGTTACTCGGGAGAAGAGGCTGACACCCACCTTGCTACAACCTTGGCTTCCTTTTTTCCAGACTGAACAACCCCAGTTCCCTCAGCTGCTCGTCATAAGACTTGTGCACTAGACCCTTCACCAGTTTCATTCTTCTTCTTTGAGCATGCTCCAACATCTCAATAGCTTTCTTGCAGTGAGGGGCCCAAAACTGAATACAGTATTCAAGAAGGAGCCTCACCAGTGCTGAGTACAGGAGGACAATCACTCCCCTAATACTACTGGCCATGCAATTTCTGCTACAAGTCAGGATGCCGTTGGCCGTCTTGGCCACCTGGGCATGCTGCTGGTTCATATTCAGCTCACTGTTGACCAACACTCCCAGGTCCTTTTCTGCCAGGCAGCTCTCCAGCCACTTGTCCCCAAGCCTGTAGGTTGTTGTTGTGACCCAAGAGTAGGGCCTGGCACTTGGCCTTGTTGAACCTCATACTACTGGTGTCGGCCCATCAATCCAGCCTGTTCAGATCCCTCTGTAGAGCCATCCTACTCTCAAGTGGATCAGTGCTCCCACCCAGCTTGGTGTCATCTGCAAACTTACTGAGGGTGCACTCAGTCCCCTTGTCCAGGTTGTTGATAAAGATATGAAAGAGAACTGGCCCCAATACTGAGCCCTGGGGAACGCTACTTGTGACTGGCTGCCAACTGGATTTAACTCCATTCACCACAACAGTATGGGCCCAGCCATCCAGTAAGGAATATACCCATACAAGCCATGATCAGCCAGTTTCTACAGGGGAATGCTGTGGGAAATGGTGTTGGTCTGTGTCAAGTTTAGATTGCGGCATTTTGTTCTGAAGACTCCGACTGTTCAGTAGTACTTTTCTGCAACTCTTGTCTCTCTGATGAAGACTGTACCTCCTGGACTGCCTGACTGCCTCCTGGTAGAACATCTCCTGGGATAATGCAGTTCATAACATGAAGAAAAGAGACAGGATTGATCCTTTATTCGCTTAAAGAGATTTCAGCTGTGCTATTTTTCAGTTTCCAGTGAGACCACGCAAAAGGTTATTTACTGCAATCACTAATTTATTTCATAGCAAAACCAATAGATCTGCTGAAAATTGGAAACAGAGTATCAGTCATTTAACCATGAGAGAAAGGTGTTACTTCATATGAGTCCAAGTAACAGAAGACATCAACAAGGTGCAAGAGAGAATTATATTTAAGGACCTCAAGGAGTGTCTGCATATTTCTGTAATGCATGGAAAACTGTAATTAGTTGTTGTATCTGATGAGCTTCTCTACCATCCTTCAGAGCTAGACGTCAAAACAAATACAATTTGGACTAAGACCTGTTTTCCTCTTAAGAATTGTTCCAAAAATCATTCTCTTTTGCTTAGCATAGTGTTATACCCTTGCTACAGTCTTGTGTATCATGATAGTGTCAGAACAGATAAATATTAATAGCTGAATAAATTTAAACATCTAGTCTGGTAACAGACTGTAATAGAAAACTATTTCAGATACAAATATCTCAAGTGGGGTGAGATGAATTTCACACTTCGTGTCTTTTTGTTGGCCACCAAATCCAACTTTGTGCAAGAGCCAAATCTTTGGAAATGACTGCAGAAGTGATTTTGGGAAGTATATGTGAGAATAAATTCAATGCAATAGTTTTGCAGTGTTCACAAAACTAACATAATAGTGTTGCTTTGAAGTTATTCACACAAATATAACAAACTGCTCAAACTCACAAATTGTTGTGCTATTGTGAGATGAGATGACCTTTAATATATTACATTGCCAAGATGTAAGCGTGCGATGCATAGAGAGAAGGACAAGAAGTATTGCAGCAAGAGAAATATAGATTGAGAGAATATTTGTCTGTGGAGATAGACTGGTAGTGGTATGGATTACCTAGTCCTGTTGTTGGTTCTCTGTTGCTGGGAGCTTTTTAAGGGATTTCACGTATGATTGAATTTGGAATAAGGAAGAATAGATGATTGTGTGAAGTTCTTTGCACCTCTATTTTCTATAAGTCTACATTAAAATAGGTGAACTAGGCTATGCACATAGATTATGTGTCAGAAGTGTGTGTTATTTTAGTTTTCTGATAGTATAGCAGTAGAGGCGCTTTTTTTCCCCACAACAGTTGTCAGTCATGCAGTGATGATCTATCATGGATTTATTTTTGATTGTACCAAATTACACATAACTTTCTATGGCATTTTCTCATCAAGCGTTGCTTGGTGGGGTGAAGGATTTGGAGAAGATGTAGAAGTAATTGTTGGGGGATGCACCTTCACTGCCCCATCCATGCAGGAACCCGATTTATGTTTCCCAGAGGAAATGTTCATAAAATCTGGTGACTGACAGCCAAAGACTTCAAAATTACTGAAGTAATTTTCTATATCTACATATATCTACAGAAGACATTTCTAAGTCCCTTCAATTTCCAGCTCAATCTTGAAGAGCGGGTGCCATTGAATACTGGCATAGCCCATGTAATACCGCTTTGTTACCTCTACAGCAAAACTGTCAGTATGGTTTATTGCCATAGCTGTGGTTGACCAAAAATGTAAAGAATAGCTCACCTAACTGTCATACTGTGATGTTCTTGGAGAAACCTAGATCAGATGCAATTATAACATCCACATTGCAAAAGGAGTTTATTTAAATCTGGAAAATAATATTAGCTGTGCTATAAAACTTGCTATCAATATTAAACCTCTAGGGTGAATCCTCTTGGGTAACCTGCTCTAGTGGGGACAATGTTCCATTAGGTTTTACTGAAAAAATAATAGCCCAAGTGCTTTTGGAACTCCTAAAACTTTAAATTTTTTAACTTTTTTTGTGTTGTAAAAAATTATATTAATAAAGTCAGTTGCTGAAAATGAAAGCTGGAACAGAGTTGTCTCCAGGACACAGCAGGAAGGTAATTTAAAAAACTCAGGAACATTGTTGAAATTATCATGCAAGCTTATTAAATGCAATGTATATTTAAATTGAAAAAACTTTCTGAATTAGGCCGAGTTAGGTGATTTTTACTGCATCTGCAGTCAGGCTTATTGGGTGAAACTCAGGATAGATTACTTTCTAGTCTTTATGGAAAATCACTTATTAAAAAATGGAGAGCAAAAATTATTAATACAATACTTAAGGTTTAGACCATCTGTAGAACATGACTCACCACTGAATGTGAAGAGAGGTAAAATGAAAGTGGGTTTGTAGTAAGTATTTGACCACTTTTGTTTACATAGTTTTGTATTCTTAGCAATATTTTTGAAGAGTTATTTCTGAAACACGTCAAATTAACATTAAAATTTTCCCTTATCATTACAAATTATAAAATATTTAGCTTTAATTTCCCTTTTCACATCACATAAGTAGAAACTTATTATAAAACACATTTGAAAGAACTCATTGTTGACTTAGGTAATTAAAATGAAGAGTGTGGAGTGAATTTTTAATGCTTTTTAGATTAGCTCAGAAATGATCGACATATTTTTCTCCTCCTCAAGAATATGTACAGATAACACTTCACAGCTCACACTCGCCTTCTTCCAATAAAATTAATGAGCATTCAGAATTAAGGACATGTCGGTAAAAATTCTAAACTGAGTTGCACATTTTTTTAAGTTTCTTATTCCTTAATTGGTTTAAGTCTAAGGACTCTGAATTTTAGATTTGATAAAGACTGTATGTCATGAAAGTCTGTAAGAAACTGCAGGGGTCAGTTGAGGCCAGCTCCCGGCAGTTTGCCAGCACGTTGCTTGCAGTGAGTGCACAGCTGAGCTTTTTTTTTTTGTTAAATAAGGAAATTAACTTTCCAGCCCTACACTTGGAGAACTTTGTTTTGACTGCTAAATGTACAGGTACAAAAGCTGAAACAGAGCCATGAATTACTGCAAGTTAGGATGTCTCTGTTGGTTTCGAGGGAGCCATGAAAATTCACATCTACAGAGGATCTTATCTGTTAGTCACCGACCAGCCTTCAACCCACCACGCTTCATAAGATCTGCCTACAGCTTAGGCAGGCAAGGTGGGCAGCTGTATATCCCACTAAACAGTCACAAAGGGAAGTGGGAGAGAAGAGATGGCTTTTGTGTAAGACTTCAAGCTGACACCAACACAGCTGCGGGACTTAACAAATTGTGTGTGTTGGACTGTGCATTGTGAGAATGATTTGCAATTAATTTAACACCATAACTAACGTCTTGTTGTAGAATACCCCTGAGTTGGCTTTTCTAATCCAAACTATAACCTCTCGTCACCTGCCTCCCTTCCTACCTAAGTCAGCTACCAATTGCTCCTGTCCTTTGCAATCAGACGATGTCACAGCTTGTGGCTCCTCAGCAGGACAATCCCCATCCAGGCTGTGATCTGCATCTCCTCCCTTGCCCTGTCTGTGTTGCTTTGATCCCTCAGTGGGCTGATTTAGCTCAGCAAGCTGTCATGTATTAAGCCAGGAAAATAAAGTGAGTAATTATCAGCTACTTTCATGATCTGAATCAGCTCACCACAGTTTTAGATTATAAACTCCAGGCAAGGACTACAGAATCAGGAGATGGATGGAGAGGAGGGGGAGTGGAATAGCTGGTTCAGTCAGAGGTAACAGCTTTGGCTGGCTCAACTGCTGCACCCACACACAGTTCAAAGTCCTTGCCTGGCTGTGTTGACCCCTTGTGGAGCACCCACTGCATTTTGGGCTGCATCTGAGTTCTGTAGGACCAACTGCTGTGGAAGAAGGAAGATGCTCCATTGAGCATAACAGTTTTATGATATCCGAATTTCCGTCCAACTTTGGTTCTGGCTGAAGCTGTACCACATCAGCTTTATTTGAAGCTATTTACCTATTTCAAGAGATACTATATTGTTTTACATAGCATTCAGCCACTGTCCACTCACTCGAGTATTTCATTTTATCCACTTTGCTGTGGAAACCCAACCTCTCCATACAAATGCTGATGTGGCTCAGTGTTATGCTGATATATCTGTACTTGTTTATCTACAGGAAGAGCTAAGAAATTGTTTTGCATTTGAAAACAGGACAACCTGAACTGATAATGCTTTTTTTAATCTTAGTTGTTGGAATTAGCTGTGGATTAAAGCTGTAGGTACTACCACAGCATTAATAGGATGACATTAAGCTTGATTTCCCTTCTTTGTGCGAGAAGTCTGGGGGGAATCTTGCATTTGCATGGCAGAAGAATACATTATCACAGTAAACAGTATTTCTGAAACCTTATATTAAATCACTGAAACAAATCTAAGACACAAGATTGGTCTCAGTGACCATAAAGTATGAGTTAGCTCAGCAGCAGGACAACTAGGGTAAGTGGAGCAAGGTCTCCAGTCCAAATTAAAACCAGATTTCATTACATCTGGTGCTTACAGAATTGGTTTTGATTTGCATCAAGGAAGATATAGATTAAGTATTTTGGCGAAAAAATGCATTGCTAGAAGGAAAGGCAAGAGCTAGGTAAAATTATGCCAGCATTACTTTGCCAGAATGGGTTTGACACACGCTTTTCTGGTAACACCTTTTACTCAGTCACTGGTATCTGGTTACTGTGTGCTGACTTGCTGGCAGGAATGAGTTGTGACAACAAAATAACTGGATGCAGAACAACTAATCTGATATTTCCTACCATACAGAGCCAGTCTAGGGTCCAGAACTTGTGCCAATGTATTGTCTTTCTAAGTCTGAGATAGAAGAAGCCACTGTATTCCATCAGTCAAAAAAATAAAGGAAAATTTGTTTGGCTGTGTATGATCTCATTTGGGAAAATAGATTTAAAGAAAGGAGCCTTGTGAGTCATGACTGTATACTGACTGGGCTAGTATATTTTTTGGTGAAATAGGAAGTCTTATATCTCCACTTCATTAATATTATTAAATATAGCTGCTTAGACAGTGTTTAAACATTATTCCTTGTGTGAAACAATGGAAAAGTTTCAGACATTTTAAGATGCATTTAATTTGGGGATTGTAAAATGGGAATATGTGCAAGATTATGTCCCAGGGGTAGGGATGTGCCTACATTGCCTTTGGCTCCATGCTGCTGTTTCTTTTGTTTGTCTGGAAGACAAATTTGTTGTGTTAAGTCTCTGCAGGATAGACAGACAGAGGTGAGGCAAGAGTGCATGCCATGGGTGGAAATGTGTTCAAGGTTTTCCATTGCTTGATTTCCATAGGTTCTTTGATTTATTTACAGATAGAGAAGTGGTGGGAGCTTCTAGAGCTGCTGACACAATTGGAAGCCTTGCGTATCACTTTGTTTCCCAACTTCAGCCATTCCAGCCTACATTGCCACTTTTGCATACAGATGCATACAATATTTCTTAAACCAGTACCACAATGGCAGAAAACTATGTAGTAGACACTCAATCCAAAAGGGTAAATAAAACCCATTTACCCCATTTATCCTAGCATAGGGTATTTCTCAAAATCCCCCTAATCTTTGCCACTTATAGTAAAATACCAATAGCCATAATTATAATGAGCTAGAAGGAGATGAGGAGAGATCAAAGGCATCCCTCTAGCAGCCTAAAATCCTTGAAGTAGCAGGTAATTTGTTAGATTTAATTCTCAGGAGTTAGCCCGTGCCCCAAGCTATAAAGATACATATAAAGGTTAAAATAATACCATCAGTCCTCTGCCAGGCTGGCCTGGGGGTGATTCTTTAGAGATCCCAGATCTGGTGGGATCAGCTTACTTCCTGACCATAGGAGCAAGTATTTGGGTGACTAAATTGCTGATGAAATAACAGAGCAAGTCCCCCCTGTAGTTCTCTGAGCAGTCTCCCAGGTTTCCAAGGAGCAAACAAGTACCAAAACAAAAAAGCCGAGCCAACTTATGCAGCAAGGGGTAAGAAATCATTCCCAGTACCTGCAGGCAGGCAGTCCAAGGCATGAAGCATTAGATTAATACATGGTCAGCAGGCAGCAGTCAAGTCTTTCTAAGGGATAATGCTTCAGGATCAGTAGTTTTTCATTTGAATATAGCAAAGGAGTCTCTTCTGTTGTCTTATATCCTCTTTTGCAGGAATATAATCAGATAATTATGTTTGTTTTGTTCTCCAGTATAACACAAGTCCCTATCTGAATAGTAAAATGAATTATTTGTTATGTAGCTGATTTTGACTTCCTCAGTACTTCACAGTTTCTTTTACTGAATTATATCGTGGGTTCTTTACCATGCTTTCTGCTTCTGAAGGTGATTTTGAATTTGACCATGCTCTTTCACTTTGTCCCTCACCAATTTTTTCAGTTGCGCTCTGTGCCATCACCCTGGCTATTAACAAGAATAAGGGCTAGACTCTCACTCAAGGCAGAGCCCTGTACTTTTGCAATGTTACTGTGTAGTTCCATTTCTGTGTTTTTTTCTTTGTGTTAAAATGATTGGAATTGATAGGATTTCAATTTTAACTTTAAAACCTTTGCTTGGTATGTACAGTGACAGCATTTGTCACTACAAATGCTTTTAAGAATGTTTATATACAATAGTTTCAAGATATAAATGATGATTGTTTAAAATCTGTCAAGTGAAAAATCTTGCCACAACTAAATATGTAACACTGACATTTGAAATCTGAGCAGACACGACTATTTGGCTTACACTTGTAGTGCGATCAGCTGCTTTTCGAGAGGAAGAAGGAGGAAACATTTCTGTGGCAGGTTAATTGCAGAATAACAAGCAAATTCTGTCTCTTGACACTAATTATTCTAAATAAATTCAAACTACATGGAACCTTTTTATAATGAAGCCATTCTTTTTGCAGAACAACTTTAGTCTAAGTGGAAGTAGAATTGCAATTGGCATATTGTGATGTATTAAAACAATTCAGGACTTTCCTTCCACTTCACGGTAACTGGTGATCCACAATGCCCAGATAGAGAAATTGTTCTGAGCACAGTGAAGAAGGTACCCCAGCCTTCCCAAAACAGCTTTTCTGGTTCCTTAGCAATTGACTAATGACAGTCAGGAAGGAAAAAGATTTTGAACTTTGAAACCATTTAGAACTAAGCAGATCTGCGAGGCCTGTAAATCATATAATATTGTATAGTGCCATCAGAGTGGAGTGCTTGTTCTTCTTTCTCACTGTTACCTTTCTGGTGGCTCTCTGACCATCAGTGAAGGCCATTTTGCTGTCACTACAAATATGTGACTATCTCAAAGACTTCTGATTGTGTGTGTTTAGTGTGTTGCTTTAGCATTTCATTCAGCTCACTTGCAACATTTGAGTTGATAATAGATTTCAGAACTGAGCCAGTGGGACCTGGGAACAGACATGGTATGCTGTGGTTAAAGGCCTCAGATGAAATTAGTCAAAAGATAGAGACTGTTTTGTGGCATTGCTTGTTTTAGGCCATTGCCCTACCATATGCAAAGTCATGCATATGCAGTCCCCACTCCAAATAAATAAATGATCTTGCAAGAAATCGCTAAAGGATGAGGCAGCCAGATCATGTAAGGCCTGTACTTGGTGATAAAATCCCATATTTGATCCAATTGATGAGTGCTGTGAGAAGTGATTAAGTTTATTATTGGTGCAAAGTCTATTTGCAGTAGCAAATTGCTGTTTCACATTATGCATTTTTGTAATCCTATGCAGAGCTCTGTACCCTGGACTGTGGCAGCCATGGTGTCTGTTCGAGAGGGATATGCCAGTGTGAAGAGGGCTGGGTGGGACCAACCTGTGAAGAACGTACCTGCCACTCTCACTGTGCAGAACATGGCCAGTGCAAGGACGGGAAGTGTGAGTGCAGCCCTGGATGGGAAGGGGACCACTGCACTATTGGTAAGGGCATTGTGTACCTCGAAAAATAAAATGTATACAATCTTAACCAGTTATACAAAGGTCTGCCCTAGCTATCGGTCTGATTCAAGGCATTCTGGAAAAACAGAGACCCAGAACCAGGTCAGCTGTAAAAAGGTGCCTCTGCACTGATGGTGCACCATGCTTGTCCCACAGAATTGCAGCTTTCTGTTTAGAGGAAATAACATTGATTATTTTGTTTTTTACAAAGCACAAAAGCACATAAAAGAAAGATATCTTGGTCCCAACATATCCTTGGGTTGTGTTCATACGAAACTTTGAGTCAGGCAGGACAAAATGTAAGAAATAGAAGGTGTGAGGGGATGAAGCTATTATTCAGATTAAGTAATTCTTGCATGAAATCTCTTGCCTTCATGTCTGAGGATTTACATACATTACTTATTACTAGAGGTGTTTTTTCTATAGCTGGCTTCTAACAATATTCCTAATAAGGTAAAGCTTTCAGATCTCTGTAGAAGTCATTACTCTACTATAAAAATGGAATGGTTATATTTTTAATGAAATACAACAGGTTTTTGCAAAGTCTAATAGTGTTTCTCTCTAAAATGTCCCAAAGCAAGATTATTCATAAACACTTTAATTGTTTCTGATAGCAGGTTATCTAATTTTCAGAGGTAAGCCGAGTAAGCTTTCATGCTTGCTTCTTGAAAAAAAGTAGAATGTTTTGTCTTTATCTTGATCATTTTAAAATAATTCATTCACCAGGTCTTGAATATACAAAATCAGATTTACTAAATCAGATTTCCTAAACCAAGAATTAGATTTGTGAAGGAGGAACAGCCTAATTTTCTAGAGATTACATGGAGTAAATACAGAAAAGGACCAAAAATAATTAAAAAGATAAATAGAGCTGCTCATCACATTGGGTAGGCACTGCCAGGTATGGCCCAAGCTGTCCCCTGCATGCTTGTCATCAAATGGAGAGACACCACATAGGCAATGTGTTTTGATCGCAGTGGCAGGAATAGATCTGACTGCAGGGAGAGTGAGACACTTTAGAGCTAACCAGCAGGTGGCAAGCCATAAGTAAACAGTGTCTGAATTTTCATTTGGGTAGAGAAGTTCAATCCATCTCAGTTTTGTTCTTTTCTTTTTTAAGCTCACTACTTAGATGCTGTTCGAGGTAAGTGTTTCATATCAGCATTGCAAAAGAATAATGAAAAGGTACAAAAATGTTGCAAATTGAGTGTTTTGTGTTCCCTGTTTTGTCTGAGCTGCACTGCTAAGTTGCCAGAATGGATAAAACTTTTTTTTTTTAATGGAGATACAGATATGTAGATATACACACACAGATTTACAGAAGAAAACGCTGTTTTTAACAAATAATGTGCTCAACTCATTTGCAAAGTTGTGGCAACGTAAGCATGGTTTATGTGGCATCTGACGTGCTCTGTTAGGCAAATCATGTTGCTCTTGCATACCATTCCAAAGTAATGACACAGCTGAGGACCTGTTTGAAAAAATTCCAGTTGATCCTGTGTTCCATGAGAACAAAAATTTTCTTTTTCTTTCTTCATCGTGTGTGCTTGAAGTATATTTCTTTTGAAAGAGAAGTACAATTTTTTAAAAGCTAACTGTGCTAGATGTGGTATAGTTCTCTTCAAATCATTCAACACAAGAGTTAAATTTTATGTTGTTTTGTGTCTGGTGCTGTTCATTTGATTTCTGTGCCTTGCCGCGGGTCCTGCTCATTCGTGTCAGTGCAAAAACCTTCCCCAAGTTTGGCAGCAGTCCCTCAGCCCTCGCCATGCTGTGCGGAGCAATGATGCACAGTCCCCCTTGCAAAAATGCTGCTTGCTGAAATAGCAAACTAAGCCACGTTCCACAAAGACCTGGGTCTTTAATTTGTATCTATTATTTTATTTCTTCAGAATTAGAGAATAATAATATCACGTAGGCATTGATTTGATCACATTTATAGTCTTAGAGGGTAAGCGCACACAGCGGCAAAATATAGTCATATGTAAGAAGTGAATTAACTCAGCGGGACAGTGAAGTGGAAAAACATCCCCGTTAACCAGAACAGCTCTCACGTCCTGCCCTTTCCAAATATCCCCAATTTGCCTGAAAGAGGCAAATAATTGGCTTTTACAGTATATCCAGTAGTTGCCAACCTCATACTATTTTAGAGCACCAACTTCCAGAATTCGTGTGAGAAAACAGTGCCACCCATCTCCAGCTCTTCCAAGCAAGATGGTCAGACTCTCCAATCTCCCTTTTTGCAGATGTGGTTCATAAACATTGCCAAGGGTGGGGAGGAGAGAGATGGTGTGTCTAGTGTAAAATTCCCAGGAAATGTGCTGCATGCTGGGCTGTAAGTCATACAGATTCTCTGACTCTCTGGTCAGCGCCTCCAAAGTCCTTTTGCAGCATCTTGGGGCTGCCAAACACATATGGAGACTGAGGTCTCTTCTTTCTTCCTCAAAAAAAAAAAAAAAATCTCTCTGATAACGCTTAAGTGATGAAGGTCACTATCGAGCTTAGGAGACGCTTTCAGTTCCTGTATGTCCATGCTGGCAAAAAGAAAGGAGCCCTCTAAGAAAGGATGTTGCTTGGGCTGTAAAGCTTATTGCTGAGCTTTATCCATTGTCCTTTGGCTTCATGTGTGACATGGTGCAGATTTGACAAATGTTTGAGCTGGCACTAAATTATGCAAGCAGATGGACATGAGTGTACACATCCAGAGACAATTCCTCCCTCCCTCGTAGGCAAAAGATGTAGCTGAGAATGTCCAAATTACTATGGATTCAGAGCTTACAAGTGTGTATAATCCAGAGGATGCTGCAGTCATTGGTCCAGTTTTGATCTAGAATCAGAGCTGCTAAAGGGCAAGTTTTTATAGTATTTGAATCAGCTATAATGTGAAGGAAGTGGAACTAGGCATGGAAAGGAAATGGTCCCCCATTTGATTTCTGTGGAAAGAGTTGTATTGTGGTAAATCAAATTGGCTTTTTCTCAGTCAGCTGAGTATATGTGCACAGAATATAGAGGTCACTTCCACCCCCTGCAATGATGCCAGTTGGTCATTTAAACAATATTTCCCATGCGTATCTTTGATAAAAAACATTCATTATGTATAGGCCTTCCTTTGTGATCTACAACTTATTTTTGAATAAGTAGAGAAAGAGATGGACACAGCAGACCATTAAATATCTTCTTACAGGTTTACTCACTTTTTTACCCCACACAAAATGTTACACACTAAAAAAATCCTCATTCCTCACTGAGAAATTACTTTTGAGCAAGCAAAGGGAGAGATCAGGATAGGGATACTTCCATATTTGGCAAGAAATATAAATGGCTTGCAAGGTAGTGGTGGTCATTTGAATGCAGCAAGTATACTACTATATGAAAGAATGCTAAATAACTACAACCATAAGAGAAGATGAGAAGAAAGCTCCTCCATGAAGACTTTGTTTTTCACATTTTCTTTTCTAGATGGCTGCCCAGGTCTCTGTTATGGAAATGGGAGGTGCACTCTTGATCAGAATGGATGGCACTGTGTTTGTCAAGTGGGCTGGAGCGGTTCAGGATGTAATGTTGTCATGGAAATGGTGTGTGGAGATAACCTGGACAATGATGGAGGTATGATACATAATTCATGTCTCTTTGTTTATTTGTCACATCCTGGATTGTCATTTGAATCTATAGTTTTCATGTATGTTTTCTTTTTCATTACAGAATGTCAGTTTGTTTGCTCAAAACAGTTGT
Organism: Jacana jacana; assembly: GCA_013400555.1. NCBI lineage: Eukaryota > Metazoa > Chordata > Aves > Charadriiformes > Jacanidae > Jacana > Jacana jacana. Next base: position 186,971 of record VZTM01025939.1, on the reverse strand, counting down.
TCTACTGACTTTTCTTAAGCAGACCCTTGTGCTAGGTGTTGTTCAAGGCAGACATTATGTGCCATACCTATTATCCCAGTATTTGATTTTTTTCTTAAAAAAGACAAAAACAACAAACAAGCAAAACAAAATCCCAAAAAACTTGTTACAAGTAATTTCTTCTTTCTCCTTTCCACTGTACCTCGTAATTCTGTCATCCATTTCAGAAAAGACAGCTAATGGGTACCCAAATGAAAAAACCTCTGTGCCTGTCAAAATGCATCCGGCATTTAGTCTTATGTTAAAATTAAATGAATACATTTGCAAGCATAAAGCATAAATTTAGAGATGCTTTTTTAACATTAATATATTTCTTAATGTTTCCGCTGAGACACAGGACAGCTTATGCAATTATCTGGACCTATATTTGAATGATTGTTGAAAAAGCTTGGGTAGAAAGTACACAGAAGTAATTTTTGAAAGTACCATAAATAGCCTTGTACAAATCATCTGCTCTATTCCACCAGTTGAACCAGAGAATTTGGCAGGAGATGCTCCCTACCTCAGACCGCTGTAGTTTTGATTCATTCTAAGGCTGTGTAAATTTTAGATTTGCTGGGAAAACCATTCTTCCATAAGTTAGTTGCTGTAGTTGTTAGTTATTTTTCCTATCTCTTTCAGGAATACTCATTTACTGGACAGTCAAGATAGACTATTGCTTTCCTCTTCTTTACTTACTACCATGCTTTACAGTATGCTTGCCCCCATAGTCGGAGCTGTGCAGCTTTCTCATTCAGGCTGTAAATACGTGTCATCTCAAGCACAGTTACTTTTTTTTCCTGAGATAGTACACTGAGATGTATTTAAATACATATAATCTTATTGTGTAACGATAGACCATCTCAGTGTCTTGGGTAAGATCTAACACCCCACTGTAGTGTCAAACCTTAGTATAAGTACCTTAGTATCTATTTTCTTCTAGGTCATTGATGAATTGAGCTTGATTGAGGGCCAAGAACTGAGGTCACTGTGGGACCTCAATAGAAACATTCTGACTAAGTGATGATTCCTCATTTACAGATATATTTTGAGACCTTCTGATTTTGTATCCTGTGAGCTCTAAGACCATGCTGTCTTTTGGCAGAGCCTTCCTCATTTCTGAACCCCTTTCAAAATTGCCTTATTCCTCTCTTCTCTTTCCTTTTCCACCTTATTTCCAAGACCTCTAAAAGCCATGTCTGCCCGCTCTCTCTGCTTTCTATGCTGGTGTGTATCCCTTTCACACAAGGTCCCACAGCTGGCATCGCTGCCCCCCTGTGCTTTCCCATCTGTCTGGTGCTCTCCCCTGCTGTCCGAGCCACTGACTCACTCGCCTGGACTCTTAAATCTGTCCACAAAAACCCTGTTTAGCCTGTAATGTATGTAAAGCATTTTCTGATACACTCTGTGAACTGGCTCTCTGTAAACTGCCCTGTATTGTGATTTTGGTTGCTTTATATTCTGCAATAACGGTGAGTTATTGAAAGAGTTGGCAGTGTTAACTCTAAATCTCCTTGAATTTGTCAGTTTAAGGCAGACACTTAACATCATTTCACTGCAGGTTTTAAAAGTAATTTTCTTTTTCCTTTTTAATGGGAACATAACATGGACTAGGACAGCTCTGTTGACATTACAATTAGAGATAAGTGCAGAGAGAAATATTTAATTAATCTGACTACTACAGATGGGCTAAATGTAATTAAGTTTCCTTCACAATCAATTTATATAAGAAAGGAAAATTATATCTACATATTAAAGCCACTTCTCTTTATATATGAACTTCATAGAACCTGCTTTGGCAGAAGCGTAAATTAGAAAAATTCCCCTAAAGTCATTGGAATTACACCAGTGTTACATTAATATGAAATCAGAAAGTGATTCCTAGTGTTTCAGGGTTTGTATACATAAACATTAAAAATAGAAATTAGGAAGGAGACGACATGACGTTACCTGTTAGGGCCTGTTCGCTGCGAGGCTGTGCCTTAGACTATGAGAATATTATGGTGGCATAATGAGTTACCATCCATCAAGCTACATAACTGGATCAGGTGCATAAAGATGGAAGGTATTAATGTTTTCTATTAGCCTGCAGTTGTGGTGACTTAAGAGTTACAGAAGCTCAGCTAACAGGTAGGAACTCCCTAAGTCGTTAGGACGTGATCACATTCAGTCAGTGACACATAGCCCAGGAGATAATGCTCAAGACCTAATTTAGTGCTGTTGTATATTCTAAATCATGGTATTCTCACCTAGTAAAGGTCTTATTCACTCCAACTGTGTTTAAATCAAACATTTTTATTTCAGCCCTTAGGAGGTGTTTTGTGCCTCAAGTTTGTTAGAAGGAAGTTACAACTAAAGAACAAAGCTGTAGTAAAGTTGAACCATTATTTCAAACAAACTCAAACTTCAGGAGGTAGGCAGAATGATAACTTCATATAATTTTCAGCTGATTTATTATGCAGTACTTTCAAAGACTGAAAAACAGATTTTTACGATATAAAAATACATTTGAATACATGGTAGAAAAAATGTGTTAGAAAATGAAGTATTTAATTTGTTCCATCTGTAGGGATCAAATAATGTCATTTACTTGGCTTGAGGATGAGTAAGCACTAGTGTTTGTTCCGTAGTAACAGCACAAAAGCTTTGGGAGAAGGAAATCTTGAATTAATTTTTAAGGGCATGTATATTAATATAAAGGTAAGCCACAAGCATCACAAGCAGCCTAATTCTGCCACTGCTGAAGCACCGAGTTCCCCTCAGTGCAGTTACACGTGGTGGTCAGGTTAAACACATGCAGAAATGTTTTCCTGAGCAGGGAGAACACTATTTCTATTAGATCCCCATTAGTATACGCTGCACCCTGACTGTACCACAACTGCCTTTCCCATTCCGTCTCATAACTCTCTGTTAGCTTTTTCCTACTTGCAGACTTAAGGGCATGTTTACCTGTTCAAATATCACTACAAATATCATTGAAAAGGTCTTAGCATTATAACAGATGCATGACAGCGTGGTTTGCACTTGCTCTTGTGGAGTACATCTGCAGTCTGTTAGCGGTGTGATGTCCATTAAATAATGCCAAGAAGTCAAGCAGATGCCCTTTGCAGTGGGGCCTTTCCCTCACTGTGGCTTCCCTCAGCATCACATTATTCTCCACTTCTTACTCTCCTCCTTTCGTTGTCGTGACTTCATGTGTCATGATTTCATTTTCAGTTTAGAAGATGACCATTTAGCTTGTCTGCGCAGGTCATTTTCTCTTGTTCTGCCTACTTTAGACTCATTTGGAAGCTTCGGTAGCTCCAGAGGATTGCTTGGAAAGCTCTGCTGAGCTCTGCACAGGTGGGTGCCTGTGTCCCAGGGCACGTGGGACCAGTTCACAGGTCACCCCCCTGCCCTGCCAAGCTGAATTTAGCTGCTATTCTGACATATATTTACATTGCTGCTGCACATGCAGGGCTTTGTCACGAGCTGAAAGTTGCAGCCTGTCACTCCCATTAAGTTCTTTGATATGGATCTCTCTTTTAAATTTGCCTGGATCTCTTTTCATAGTTTTCTTTTTCTTTCGTGATTCAATCTTGTCAATTTGTTTCTAAGGAAAATACTATTTACTACAGGCTTTGAATTCTCTTCCAAATATCCCTTCAGTCACTTCAGACACTTATTATAGCTTTCTCCAAGCTTTTCCAAGCACAAGAAAATATATGACTCAGCATAGCCTTGGGTTGATAACCAGTGCTGCTAAAATATTGATGTGTTTCTGACCCATCCATTGGCATTTTAATAACCTATCCATCACAGAGATATTGAGTCCATATATAAGTAATATGCTATTATTACACAATATAAATAATACTGATGGGAATGGTTTTCATTGTTGCTGAGCAGCGAGGGCTCCCCAGGGATACTTCGAGTTTCTCAAAATCATACCCTGATATATTTGCATTCTCCTGTTTGTGGGAGGCCAAATATCACCAGAACTCACTGGATAAAACATTGCAGCCTTTCCACAGGCACACTGATGGGTTTCCAGTGTCTTTATACTAACGCTGGTGTTCCCAATTAGCAGCCTCACTGTTTGCCACGTGCTACATACTACAGCTAAAATTTGAGAAGCAGTTTGGATTAATGCATACAAATAAGCATTAGTCTCATGACGGTTACCGCTGCTTAGTCCCTTCAGAAGTTACTCTTTGATTCAGTTTGCTCAGATTCCTGGCAACCTTAATTGGATTTAACTGAGCCTGTGGTGAAACAAGTCAGCACAGGCATTGCTTAATGTTTATTTGAAATCCACAAAAGAAGCCAAGCAAATGTAAGTTGAAGACTCCTGCGGATTATTTTTTTCGTGAACAACAGTAGTATTGAACAATTGATCATGCAAATGTACCAAAAAGCTCACATCCTTCAAGCATAGAGTCATGATGTTGAGTTTTTAGTTTGTCCTGCATAAGGCATTCAGAGAGCAAAATCTGCTTACTGCAAGGAGAAACTTAAAGCCCATTTTTTACTTTCTGTGAAAATGTTCTGGACATAGTTCTCACAGCTCCGTCACTGGCTTGTGCTCACTGAGATCAGTGCAGAGGGAGCAGGAGAGCACTTAGACACACACCTCTGGGTTGCTCTGCAGCAGTGAAAGTGAAGGTCAACCGTATTCTTAGAGATGGGCTTGATTTTCATGGGACTGAGCAAGTCTGTTTATTTGTGTGTGCCTGTGAGTATTCCTGCATATGTATGTATGCACTATATAAGCATATATACTACTTCTTGTAGTATTCTGCATTCGGTATTAACCATAAAATTTCAAACCTATTGTGATTAACATCAGTAGCATCTTCTTCATGTGTGGCAAAAGCTTGAATGGGTGAGAACTCTGACCTTTTAATGAACTTGAAAGCAAAAGAATAGCAATGTCAAGTATAATCGTTAACTGTTTATGTTTTGCTTGCCAGGACCTAATGATTGCGGACGGTTTGTTAAAATAACTAACCCAGTACTGTGGGAGGTAGAGCCTGATTAAATTTGTCATTTTCTTAGCCAGTTAATAAAGCATCTCAGTGGTTTAATAGAAGAGAAGCTGTCATGAAGGTTCTTGCATGCTGCACTGGTGAGAGGGGGAAGCCACGACTGCTGAAATTGGAATGATTTTCTTCTTTGCTTCCCTTACCAGTAACTCCCACCCAGTGATCCACTACCTACACAATTGTACTAATTGTGAACACGGATCCATTTGCAGCAGCATGACTTCCTGTGATATTCCCACATTTGCAGTCATGATTTGCCACAAATTCAAAGGTAGAGAAGACTAGAAATGCCAGGATTTGAAAAGTAGACGTCATAGAGCCATACCCAGCCCAAAATACACGATTTGTTCCACGTTCTTGCTATTAGTTTAAAGCTGGCAAAATGTTTTTTCCTTCTCCAACTGTTATTTTATTTTATTGAGGTTTTAATGTAGATATTAAGCAACATACGGAAAGCTCGTATACAAAACATATGAAATACAATCATCGTACAGCATTACATTTTTTTCACATCACATTACATGATTTTAGTTACAAACATGGTAAGTAAAGAGGTATATTGCTGGAAAGTAACTAGTGGAAAGGTGGGTCCATAGCTCCATCACCGGTTTGTCTCTGCTGAAGGGATCATCCACGTGGAAGAGAGATTGCTGCATAATGCATACAGCAGAGAATGTGCTGGATCTAGCACAAACTGGCTGCAGTAGAAACACAGCTGAGGAGGTAACATCACACCTGTGGCATTCTTCCCATCATATTAAATAGGAAAAAGATATGTGTACATGCATAAGCAAGAAAATACATTTTTTTGTATGGAAAAGTTTGTGTGATTCCATTGACACAAACCTCTCACACAATAAATATTAATATCATTCCTTATAAAAAGCTTCCTGAGAGGATCTCTTCCCCAGCAAGGAAATGGGAAAATCTTGTCCTAATTCTGTGAGCTACAGCAATGCCAAGACAAGCGGTGTGACTGAAAATAGAACAATTTGTTTTGGCATGCTCTGCCTTTTCTTTGAGGTTGTTTAAATTATTTAAGAGTGCTATGAAGTGCTTTTTATCCTCAAGTCGATCTCTGTGAGTTCTATTTTAGAAGCAATATTAAAAATATTTTAATTGCCTAATTTACTTACTGAAACAAAAATCCCAGTCCATCATTATCCTTTGCATACAAAGCAAATTACCTAGAAGATGTGAAACCATAATCTCAGACTCATCAAAATCTGAATCACTTTATTATACAATCTGGAGCGCACCTTGAAGGTGCCTGACTGCCTTTTATATAAAATAAATCAAAAAATGCTAATAGCAAAGCAAGATCATTGATGCCTCTGTAATACATTTAAGTCTGCACCTATGCTGCGATGCGCTGTGTGGTATCAATATACAGGCTCCCCTGCTGTAGAATTTACAGTTTTTGCTGCTTGTAGTAGTTTGTTCATACTCCTGACTGTTGTCTCCTGAGATTTAATAGAAACCCTGCTGTTTTCTTAACACAGCTAGTTCTTGATATGAAAATTTCAGTAAAAAAAATCAAACTTAACAATACATCAACCATTGGTTGAGAATCAACTCACATATTTGTAGCATTTTCAAGTGAATGTGTTTGATGCAATAGTTTCTAACAAGATTTATTTATTTATTTCTCTGGATTACTCTCCCGGATTAAAAATCTCATTAGAAGTAAGATTGGATTGTTGAAAATGTTATCCTCACATGCACTTACTAATATGATTTTTATCATATTAGCTCCATATTGGCTCCATATGTAACTGTGATTCTGGAGCAGTTTGTTTTACATGGTTCATTTTAATGGGTATCATACTGAATTACAGTAGTTTTTGGGGGGTCTAGGTTCAGTTGGGTTTTTTTTTTTGCTTTTAAATGGTCTAAGTTAATATCAAGTCTTATATGAGCCTAAAGTGGAATAAAATTTTTATTTTGGCTTAAGAGTTCCCTATTTGCCCCAAAACAGGTGGTTTATTCTTTTACTTCAGCACAAAATGTGAAAAATATTTTTCAGTTTTATCCAAGTTGATTTCTTTTCTAAATTTTGTTGGATTGTTTGGAAACAGATATAACTTGAATTATTCAGACAATTCTACTTAATAGTTCTTAAATACAGACATCCAGTGGCCTGGGCCAAATATATAGAGTTGAGAGTCCATAGAGGAGCTGTTGCTGCTGCTTCTCCTGTCTCGCNTAATAATAATAATTATAAAAAATACAACATGAGGGAGAGGGAAGCCATGAATGATAATTTTAACCTAGAAGACTTTTACTTGGGATTAATGTTTCTATTTTGGTTAGTAATTTCTTCCTCTGATCACTTTGTAGCCTTTGCTCCCAAAGCTGTAAGCCATCCCTGGTATATACATCCAGAGCTTCCTACATTCAAATGCTGTTAGAACAACCAGCATTCTCCTCCTGGGTTATTCTGATACTGCTTCTGGGACTCCACACCCCTTCTAATGGGAAACCCACCCATCTGTATTCCTGGGAGCCTGGAGAGGAAAATGAAACCAGATGAAAGTAATTCAAACCAAAATAACTCCATTAGCAGAACCTAGAAGAGTTTATAAGATAGTGACTTTGCTGACAAGTAAACTGCAAAGAAAAGCTGAAAATTGAGTCTGACTGGAAGATGGCAAACTGCTTTCCCCTTTCTTGGTTTCTTTTTGTGTACAGCTTGAATGCACAGTGTTTGTTGCCAGGCATGTAAGCTGTTGACTGAAGCAAAGAAGAATGAAGACTCTATTAGGGAGAGCAAAGTATTTAATCGTTATTTCTACAGCTATTTCTTTTCTAAGCAAATCTTCATATTCTAACATTTCTATGAATCTTCACTTTTATTTCTTACAAAAATGAGAGAATCAGGTCAGCTCAGTTCCCACATCTAATGGCTTGTTGACAAGGAAAAAATTAATCAGGATAGCTACTGTGGAATAAATTACTCCAAAATAGCTTCCCCATGGATAGTGTTATTTTGAAATAAGCATGCCTTTTTTCTGATTATGACTTATTCTGCCAGACCAATGTTTGTCAAGTTCCCCAGGTAGATAACAGTCAGCTTGTGGAAATTACTACCTTCTGGAACGTACCTTTCCTCCATGAACAAGACCTATCACTGCCATAACCCTTCCAGATGCAGAGACCAGCCCCAAATGGCTATACCTAACCACATCAAGTGCCCTCTGCAGGGATCACCACCAGTATAAAGCAAAAGCAAGAGCTTTCAATTTATCACCTTTTCAAGTCCAGTACAGTTTTTAATATTTGCAGTCTCAGAGAATCTATTGGTAATTGATGCTTTTCAGTTCACCTGTTAAGAATATAGTTTCATTCCTTGGACAAAAAAGGAAACAATATGAGGAGATATTTGTTCCGTGCAGTTCCAAGCCTGCTCTTCAGGTTTCAAGCCCAAGTTTGTTTTCAATGAGAACACAATGAAAATCCCTTTGGTTCCTATTGTGAACTCCTCCATCCACTGCCGTGCAGTTTTGTTTAGACTGGAGGCCCCTTACTGTTTCAGCTTACTGATTTCATAGCAGATTTCAATAGTTTTCTAGGTATTCCTGCATATAAAGTGACTGCTACACTCAAAGTCAATAAGCTCAGTGTTGCCCTGTGAAGTTCTTCTCTCACCGCTGGCAAATGCCTGGTGTCTCCAGGACTGGGGGAATGTGGAAGGAACTTAAAGCATGCAGTGACCTGTAGCTATGCCAGCTTAGCTGGATCTGAGGGTCTTAGATTATTGCTGCTAGCTAGCTGCAGTTGCCCTTGGCTCATTATCACAAAAACTAGCCTGCTCTGTCTGATTTCCCAGCTGCAGTAGGATATTTGTTAATATTTTTTGCTTAGCCAAGCAATTACCTTGCTCAAGGTCAGGCAAGGATTTTCAGATTCCAGGAAAGCCTATTTCATTCTACTTGTTTGTTCTGTAGAAGTGCTTTTGCTTTCTTCTCGAAGTGAATATTTTATGCTGTTGTTTACTGAGCATTCACACAGTGCAGTGTGCTCTTCTGAGGAGAGAGCAAAGTTGGCTGAGGGTTGGTCTTGCACCCATTAAAGTCAATGACAAAACTCCAGCAGCTTCCCCAATAACACAGTTTGCCTTGAGGGATTATGGTTTATAGGCACCAAAGCGTTGGTATGAACAGAGCATGAAAAGTCAAAGCATGAAGTGAAAATATCTGACAGTATGTTGATCCTATAGCATTCCAATTTTAACACAAGGGAAATCCATACAGTGGTATGATGACTCCACATTTATTCAGACTGACCTTGTGAAAAATACAGAGAGATGTCTTTGCTGAAAGATACAATGCCTTAATCTTGCTTTATATACATTAGTGTGCATGTCAATCCCAGATCCCAGCAAGTTAGCACGAACTCATAAAATGGATGTTTAAGAAGATAGTTGCACATTTTACCATACCTTATTAAATCTGTTTCTGGTTGATTATGTAATTTAGGCAGTTTGGACATCTAAGCTGCTGATAGAAGCAATTAACTGCCAATAGCCCGTTTTTAAGTTTTATTTAGGTATTTAATTTAGATGCACTTCAGTGCTTCACTTTTCAGCATAAATTTTGGACATTTAAGGAAATTAATTTTACCCACAAAGATTGTTTTAAGTTTGCCCATGAAGAAATATTTATCTTTGGAAAAAAATAAATTATTTCTCCTATTTTTCATACTTGAACACGGAGGGAGGAGGAATAGGTTTATTTTCACTTTACGGAATTGCTTTCCTGGTTCAAGCATCCATGGAGGCGAGTGTATCTGTCAGGTCATGGGGATAGATCCTGCATCAGGGTGTGTATTTGTATATCACCAACTACAAGAGGAGTGTAGTCATGATTTTGCCCTTTTTGAACCATTCTAGCATTGCAATCAATAAATGAAAAGTAATAATCCTTAGCATTAATACAACTATTGTAGGTCTTGAAATAGAAATCAGACAGCTGTAACAAATACCTTTTTTTTACTATTGTAGTGAGGATGCTTACGAGAGTTAGATAAGATTTCAGACTTCTTTATTACAGGCTGGGTACCAAGTGTATGTTCTTTACAGGTGTGAACAGTCACTAGTGACAATGAAGGTCTATTAGAGATACAGTTGCACAGTGTGGATAACGCACCCTTTGGACTAACAAGTATTGGGTAGTGATGTTCTTCTGCCTGTTCTGTAGTGAACAGGCCTGCTCTTCCCTCTTCGCTTAGTTTGTGGGTTCTTTTTTCTCATTCATTGTTGTGGGAGGATTTTATGGGGGAGATACATCATTAATGACTGGAGAGAAACACCCCTCCTGGACTAAGCATGTAGGTTAAGACTTTATTGAATTTGAATGTGTTATAATCAGCATGCCTTCCAATTGATTAAATAGCCTCCAGTGCTCTCTGGTAGGAAGCATGGTGGTTTTTTCTCTCAGAATCAGTCAATTTCCTGGACTTTCCATTCTCTCCATTTTAGATGGCCTGACGGACTGTGTAGACCCCGACTGCTGTCAGCAAAGCAATTGTTATGCAAGTCCTCTCTGCCAGGGTTCGCCTGATCCCCTTGACCTTATTCAGCACAGCCAACCACCTTTCTCTCAGCATCCTCCAAGGCTCTTCTATGATCGAATCAGATTCCTTATTGGAAAGGAAAGCACTCATGTCATCCCAGGAGATGTCTCACTTGAGAGCAGGTGAGTTTTTTCTTTTAGACAATAGACTTTTCTGAATATTGAGACTGTAATGAAATTACTTAACAAGGAAAAAATAGTGGCACCTGTATAGCTGAGAATTCTTCACTGCCGATCAAAAATACTTAAAAGGATAGCAAATGTTTAGTCCCGATACTGAGGGTGTCGTGTGAGATTCTTACTGTTACCTATCTATTTCATAAAAGGATCACAGCAACAAGCTCTACTACTCTTTAACAAAACGTAGACTATCATGGAAGGTGAGCTGTCTCGTACTTATGAAATAAGTGGAGGAAGGTCAGCGCTTTGTGCTGTAGATTCACACAGTGGCAGGATGCAAAAGGACATGTTGGGTTCATATGTGCTGTATTCAGTCACCTTTCTGCCAAATAGAATTTGATTGATATTTACTGCGTAATAAATTTAACATGTGTCACTTACATATAATCCAGCTATCTAATTAACAAACTATTTTATTTTCACTACCTGTTGATAGACCAGCATGGAGTTTTCTGCAGCAGGTGACTCTCAAGCTGTCGTGCAAACAGTAGAGTGATCTCTGAGCGTTTGTGAGATTGGACTGCCCTTTAACAGGAAAAGACTGTGCAGTAGGAAAGGGGCACTTACTTGTTCAGAAAACCTGGTAACACATATTTTCTTGAACATTTGAAATATAGGAGCACATAAGTTTTTATGCTGTAGTTCACCTGGGAAGCTATAACTTACATGCTGACAAAGAGATCCACAAATCATCCACATCACCTAACTATTACCCTGTCAGCTAGGCCTATACATTAGATAAACCATGTTCCAGTAATAAGGGCATAAGAATTTTTTTATTTCAGCAGTACAGGACATAGCACTTAGGTTACAACCTGGACTTCATTCCATTGCTGCGCACAAATTCAGTGCATTTTCTCTTTGTAACCTATTAATTTTTAATAAAGTAAACATGTAAACAGAGTCTTTATTGATCTGAAATACCTAGACATTTAATCACCATTAATAATGTAACAGGATGTTATAAATATGTAGAACATTAGAGCACAAAAATGAACTCCATGAAAAGTGCCCACCTGCCAATGGCAGGTCTCTCGCTGATGGAACAGTGCCATTGCACCTGCTGCAAGGTCCTTGGTGGGCTGTAAGCAGTTTAAACCAAAAGTCATCACTGAAAGATTTTCCTCATCAAAATGCCTCACAGTCAGTGTTTTTAGAGAGGAGGTGAGCACTCAAGCCGCCTGTACAGTGTTGTGACACTGCAAATGTTAGAAGCCAGATTTCACATAATCCCGTCAACGTGCTTTTATAGATATAAGAAATTGATCTTTTAAAGCTCTCATTGATGGGATTTAACTTGGATTTAAAAGCTTTTTCTGAGTATTTCATTTCTTTACCCTGATATCTGCCATTAGTTAAGGAAATGAAGAGTGGTGAAGGCTCTTGTGTGAGCAGCAGCCCACCCTCACCATGATTTGATACTCTTATACCATTAAGAATACCACTTACACTTGCTTTGGAGCATTGTTCACACCCCAGGTATCATTTCCTTCCACTGTAAGGAAATTACTGGTTAGTTTGGTGAGATGATCATTGGGATTCAGATGAGGCTGGCCCTATCTTTGGAATCAAGGCAGTGCCTTGAGACTTGCACTGTGCTATGTCTCCTGGGTTTTGTCAACAGTAATCTGCAATGTGCTGAGCACCCCGAGGAGTTCATCGGTCCACACTTTGCTTGATCCTCCAGTTTTCCAGGCTGTTGAAAAATTGCTCATCCATAAGTCAAATATTATTAAAAACTGCCAGAATTTTCCTCAAGGATGACAGATCTCGGAAGGAGGCAACAGCTTAGCTGTCCTGCCTCTGTTCAGAAATCTTCCTCTGACGCTGTCAATCTGACTGTCATCTAGTGTCTGTTCTTCTCTGGAGAACTAAGATTACTGAAAAAAATATAGAAAGACAACTGTTAAGACAGCAAAAAAAATCAGAAACCTGTGTTCCTGCCTGTCTGGTACAGACCAAAGAACGCTCGGGGGTTTTTAATCTCCTTTTATCTATTGCTGCAAAGGTTGTGTCCAGGCAGGTCATATTAAGTCATGACTACCTGAAATGCCACTTATTTTGTAGCATTGGTGGTTTGACAAGAAATGTTGGAAGCACTGGATGAAATAGTGGCATTCATTTATTTCAGAGCCATTCCCACTGGTGCGTAAGTTTGGCAAAGCCCTACCCGGATTGGTTTTTTGTTTGGTTTTTTTTGGTCTCCTTTGCAACAAGTCTCTGAGAACATTATGAGGGTTAAGGAAGAAACATTTATCCAATGTTTTCAGACTTCTGATTCAAATGACTTTGTGCAGTATTTTACTACACCATAGGTCAGTAGAATGCCAATATGGGGGATGTTTGCATGGATCTCACTCTAGATAAAGCCAAAGGGGTGTTGTGTTGAGCCATGGCTACACCAAAATTAATGTTAAGGAGCTAAATTATTTCAAAACATATTTTGCTTTTTAGTATGTCAAAGCTATGTCATTTGTACTGGGTTTTTATAAACTCCCAACTTAAACTGTGACACGCTGAAAGGCAGATTAGACACATTCTGCATAAATGGAAATGTACTTGCTTACATCAGGAATGGTTTTGACATACTGCATGTACACAGTGTAGCAGATTATAATGTTTTTATCAATTTCTGGTCTCGGGAAGGTTTTTAGCTTGTTTCGTTGCTGAATATTTTTAATGCATGCTGCTGGCAAGCTATTTGACTCACTGCAAATTGCCTACAAAAAGAGTCCAGTGTATGGTACTGAATTAATTACCCTTCAAAAGCTGCTTACAGCAACATTGTCAGCAGGAAGAAATGAATGTACCTTACTAGCCTTTAGCTTAATTTCTCTCATTGAAGATTTTAATCAGAAATGTAATACAGTAAATGACATCTTCTGGTAATGTGACACTTGCGAATTCACAAACTGCTTGACAGAGTTCCACATCTGAGCCTAATGTCTCAGCCTGAGTTGCTCAGAGAATATTGTCAACTTGACACACAAAACAAAAGCAAAAACTACCAGATAAGTAGTAGTAAAGCAAGGCAGAATGGTGGTGAAATAATAAAATACTTTACAAGCAGTGAAGGAACGCATGCAGAATTTTAAGCTTCTCTTTATATTTTAAATTAGAGATGTCAAACAACAGACTGCCTGACGGCAGAGGGCTAAAACCCACAGAGCTGAGATCCTCAGTTACACATGGAATGACCCATAAAAGCATTGACAGAGAAATCCTACTTCTTTTAGGCCACCTGCAACCCATGGGAATCTGCTTTCTCTCAAAAAGCCAACTGCTCCCTCTGGAGTTGCAGATTTAGTACAGCTTGCAGGGGACTAGAAACAGTTTTGATGCATTTGAAAACACTAAGGCATCTTATCAGGGGCATGTTACTTCCCAGCTCCTCCAAATTAGAAAAGACATTTTTACACTTACTTTCAAGTTAAAACAGCTTGGACAGCCTTAGTCCAAGCTTATGCAATCATTGCAAGTAGGTGACTGTTGGACAGGTAGTATGAGTGGTTATCCCCCAGTGAGAAAGAAAAGCAGGCCAGTCACAAATGTGTAGAATAGATCTTAGAGGCTGCGGACAGAAGACGGACATGCAGCACTTTGAGGAGGCATAATGATCTTTAGAAGTTTCTCTGTTAAAATTTAGAAAAGCAGTGAGTAGTAGCAAGGTCCACAGCTCATCTGGAAAGAGGGTGAATGTTGGAGTAAGGAAGCATGAAGTGACAGCTGAGTATGAAGTGGCATCACTACAGAGAACATGCTCCAAAAGCTCTGGGAAGGAAAGGAATTAAGTGAGGTGTTCTTCAGGCAGCAAAGCTGCAGGGAGCCTGCACGCCAGTATGCCTCTGGGCATCGTGGTCTGCTTTCTTACCTGCCTGAGCCTTTGAGGTCACTGCTGGTCATAAAGTAACTGAAAATTGTTTTCATACCTGCAGTAAATGCAAAAATTAAAACTAATTCTGATCAAGTGCTTAGTCAGAGATTTAGTAGGTGCTGATAATTCAAGAAGAGGCCAGAGAGTAGAAGACTTCAAGTTCGAGTAGGTAATAAAAAGACAGTAAATAATGAGAACAAATGTAGCAACACAGAGGCAGACTTAGAACATCTAAAATCTGAAAGACTGCAAGGACAATTCAATACAGATAAATGTAGAATAATGAGGTTTATGACTCTTTATCACATACTGTAAATGTAAGTGGCTTGTAAAATACGATGAATAAAAAAGGAGCAAGAAAGTCAAAAGATAAGTCCCTTAATATTTTTTATGAATAATGAGAATTAAAGCGAATGAGTTGAGGAAAGAAAGACTACGTATGAAATAATGAAGACTTTGATGAGTTGTTATCACACAAATCTGTGTGCATGATAAAATATGAGGATAGAGTAGAGTCAGAAGACAGGTCTGTGTGGAATGAACAAACAGGAGTACAAAAATAATGTACTGAATAGTAATGACTCTTAGGGGTCTCTCTCTCACACCAATGTGTATTGTAAAGATATGAAGTGCACTAATAAAGGGATTAGAAAAGGAAAGGCAGGTCCGTTGATGTTAGAAATATGAGAAAACAATAGAAATTGGTCTTTTCTTCTCTAACAAATCAAAGAGCGATTGAACCTGGCTGTTCTCTTGAGTGAGTCTTGTGAGTCTATTGAGACACACAAGAGCTTGATTGCCTGCAGTGGAGCAGCATGTTTTGCCCACAAATGGGACCACAACCAATCTACGTAGAAAACGAAAAGGTGGTAATTCAGAGCTGTGTTTTGCATACTGGCAGTAATCCAGCCTCTTCCATTCCTCTGGGATTTATCAGCATCTTCGCTGAAAATCGCATCTTTGCTGAAAATCAGCATCTTTGGAATTCATATTACCTACTGCAGTGGATAGAGTACTTGCAAAGGGGTTAATTTTTACCAGTTGCATTTTCTCAGGTCATAGTCAGCCCAGCTTGATGATATCATAGTGATAAATTAGTGTCCTGTCAAGTGGCTTTGGAGAATGGCATCTTATGAAACAAGTCAGAATTTTCAGAAATTTATGGATTCCAGTTTTTTGCGTATGGTTTCATTAGATCATGATCAATTAATCTCTCAAAGGTTATTTTTTAAATTCATATATAGACTCCTAAATACCTTTAATCTGAGGAGCTATTAAGTTTTTCCTTTAGATGATATATTCACTATTCAAAGGTAGGATGTGTCTGTTGAAGGCTACCATGAGCTTTCAAATGGAGAGAGAGACATAGCAATGTCTAAATTAATGCTTACTGTTTATATTGAGTAATTAATTCCAGTTACCTTTATAACTATTCTATTATTTTTTTTTTACCCTAAATGTCTTAACATTATCGAAAGACTCCTGCATACACTGTTCACTTCATTATGCGTAACTACAGCTCCAGGAAATATGTGCAATTGTATCATTAGATCCCAAGACAGGAATCCGTTCAGCCAGTGGAGATATGCTAATGTAGTCCACCCAGCAGCACAGGGAAAAATACTGAAAGGTGTTTCAGTGGAATGTAGCTGTGTAAGCCCTTAGAAAAATCCTAATCTGCACTGTGATGGTATTTTACATTTTATTCCTTAGGCTCGGTGAGACTTGTCTCCTTTACATTTCAGTCTTCAAATATGTTAAAGGCTAAAGCTGAGAAAAAGTGAGTAATTTCTTCAGAGTTTCTCTGGCTAGGGTAAAAGTAGTGGTCTCAAAGGATGGCAGCAGAGATTCAAATTAGACAGTAGGAAAAACCTGCCATGAGTAAAGCGCTTATACTGGAACATTGGAACGGGTTACTTGGTGAGGTTATGGAGTTAGACAAGCATCTATCTGGAGTAATGTTGGTATAGTTGATCTTACCTGAGGCAAAGGAATGGACAAGATAAGTCTTGTATTTCCTTTCAGCTCTCATTTTTTATGATTCTGTGATCTTGTTATCCTCCGATTGGTCCTACTTAGTAATGAGTTCACTTTCCTGTCCGTTGACTTTGATGCATTCTGCTGTGCTGCGGTATTTGAATCCCTTTACTGGAGTGGGAGGATTTTTATGCTGAAAGTGGGTGCAAGTCCAGCACATCCCAGAGGGAATTTAAAAGGGCATATCGTGTGATGGAATATTGAGAAAAATGTGTGTTAACGCTTGATTAGATGCTCTCTGAATTTACCTGTATAACTTTCTGAAGTTTTGTGAAGACCACTGCTGCCTTATCGCATTAGTTCAGCTTTTTTCTAATAGACAGTGATGGCCTATTCTTAGCAGCAGAGAATGAGGTTTCATTCTCCCCTTTCACAAATCATCACCCCCTAGAGCTGCAGCAAGCTAAATCACACTATCAGTGAAACCTTTGCAGTTCTATTCAGTGGCAGAACAAATGGTACCCTGAAATACAGCCGGAAATGGAAATATATTCTCGATACACTAGCGATTCATGGGAGAGTCTGTGTGTCGTCTTCATGAGATAATGGTTTTTCAAATAAATCTTTTGGACTTAAATTTTCATTCAAAATCAACAGTCACAATGGTATCAGAGTAATTCTGTCAGGGACAGAAGTACAGCACCAGTTCTGAAATCAATGTGCTTCTCACCTTCCTGATGTGTCTAACATGTTGCCTTCTACTCTTTTTGTTACAGACGGGCATGTGTCATTCGAGGCCAGGTGGTAGCGATAGATGGAACACCTTTGGTTGGAGTGAACGTCAGTTTTCTGCACCACAATGACTATGGATACACCATCAGCCGACAAGATGGAAGGTCAGGCTTTCGCCTATGGTCCTTCACTGTTTGCCTACCACCTTCTATTCATGTACAGAATTTTCATAGATGTCACTGTTCTAGTGTGGTCCTCTGCTTCTAGGAACACATTTAGTTAGAGCTCTCTGTGGTAAAGGGACTAAAGAAGAAAGAGCAGAAGGAAAAAAACCTGATCAGCACCAAGATTACAGTGGCAAACACCTGGAGTCAAAATGTGACCATACTGCTATGAGAGCATCTTCTTGACATCTTAATATTTTCACTAGTCAGATTTTCCAGAGAATTCCCTGTCTTTTTTTTTTTTCCTTTTGTTAATCTTCCAAGTAGTTTACTGAGGTGTTAATGAATTTAGCTCCTTTAGTTGATCACCTGAACCTCAGAAGTAAAAGTCAGGATAGACTCTTTCCAGAGCCAAAATGGTTAAATTGCTCTTCCACAACCAGGCTGGGACACTGCTGGCTTCCTTCTCTTCCCAAGCCTTGTAGGGCCGAGTTCAGTTCTCGGAGAGATGAAGTTCCTGTATATTCTAAACTACACTCCAGGGATGGCTATCCATTTGTAGTAGGGTCATGATTTGCTTCTCAACTTAAATTAAGCTGCTAAGGGTAGTTTAGGACTTCATCTTCCTTGGGTGTTTAACGACTGACAAGAAATCAGAAGCTATCTTTCAACAGGGAAAGAGTGTAATTTGTCACTGTTTCCACAATTATTATTTTTCTCTTTGGCTTTGTCAATTTATAAAAGTAAGGAGCATGCATATTTATTTTACCTTAGTTTATTGACTTTCAAATCATACTACTGAAAGTTAGTAATTATCATTTCCCCTTTACGCTAGCCTGGATAAAGCTGCTGCGTTAAAATATGCTACCTGTACTTCACTGTGAATGTAATCGGTGTCATTTGGGAAATGTGATGAGATATGCATAATTAAGTCTGACTTCTTATCACAGTTTGTTACCATCAAAAGCCTCCATAATAGATGCATTCAATAATACAGAGGGTGAAGTATCTATTTACATATTACCTTATGTTGCCCGACTAGGGATGTCAGAAACTCAGAAAATTGAGAGTCTGCGTATCATGCCTTCATGTCCTACTGCTTTGCAGCCCAAATATGTCAAAGGTTCTTCATAAAAGCTCCCAGATGATCACCTGCCTTATGTACAAGAGCTGATTCAGTTCTCAGTGCAATTAATCAGCATATTTCCCAAAAATTTCATATCCTGCACAGAGGTATCTCCTGCTCAATGTTCTCAACCTTTTCCCCTGCTACTTTTAGGGAAAGGGAACAGGGTATGTTAATAGAGAAAAGGCCTAACACACTTTGAGACACTTATTCTGATTGCTGTAGCTGCATAGATTACGAGTAGCATCCCTTTTCTGGTCTAGGAATTTCTTTTCATACAAACCAAAGCAACTGGGTCCACGCTTTTGTTACAGATGACTCATTAGTATCGATTCTAGTTGATAAATAGAGGGGAGATAGGTAAAGTAACAGGGAAATACTCTGCCTTGCTATTGATGCATAGAGGGAGAGAGCACAGTGAGGTAAAGCTTCTTTGTATACCTTTTTGGCATCATCTTTGTAATCACTTGAATGGTTTTGCATAGTAAATTAAGGGCTGTAATGAGCAATACAAAGTTTTTGTTTGTGATGCATTGAAAGTTGTGGTTATATGATGATCAAACAAGAAAAAAAGCATTTTGTTTTCTCTCTTCCAGTTTTGACCTTGTGGCTGTTGGAGGCACCTCTGTCACTCTAGTTTTTGACAGATCTCCTTTCATATCTGAAAAAAGGACACTTTGGTTGCCTTGGAATAGATTTATCATCGTAGACAAAGTTGTAATGCAAAGAACAGAATCGGACACACCATCTTGTGACATCAGTAGTTTTGTTAGCCCAAATCCGATTGTACTCCCTTCACCCTTGACAGCATTTGGAGGGTCCTGTCCTGAAAGAGGAACCATTATTCCAGAGCTACAGGTAAGGAAAAGATTTCTAGTTCAGATGCAGAAGTTCTGGACAATTTTAGAAGATGATACCAAATAGTGAACAATGAACTGCAGTGGTATCATTGACTTGTCAGAATGACACCAATGCTTATCTCTTTAGTACTGTTTCAGAAGAAGCTTTTATCTTTATTTATTTATTTATTGTTGATACTTTAAGGTGCTTTATTTCTTTACCTCCAAGTAGAAAAAAGTGTGGCATCCTAACATGACTTATTATTGAAATCCTGATGTATTTATAGTGATGCACCAAACCATTCCTAGGTTTCAGATAAACAGTACAAATTCCCCATACATCAATGTGAGATACGACCTGAGGTGCTTTGAAGGCTCCTGAGGATGTTTCATCCATTCACATCTTCTGGTTCTTTATGATGGTGTCTCCAGCTGTATTTTAACTTTGTTTTTTATTACTTTCCACAGTAGAGCAATTTTAACATGATCTTTAGACTGTTTTTATTTAAATGTCTTTTTTTCTTGACACTTTCTTAGGTGTTTAGAAGCAATTTCTAATTAACCTTGTATTTAGCTCTTCTTTTATTTGGGACTTAAATTGTATGTATCAGACATTCAACAAGATAGAACTACGTGGGTTAAAGATCATGGTAACCCCCATAATTTTAGTAAGCTTTTTGAGCAGTTAGAGTTCAAGCAATAAGGCCTTTTTGGAGTTATCTTTAAGTTTCACTGAGCAAGCCTGGAAAGTATTTTGGAGGCTACCTGTAGACAGAATTATTTCCAACCTTTTATCTTTTTCTCATGAAGTGTTGCTGCTGATTGAGAGCCTATAGTCTACATATAAAAGGCGTCAGATTGATCTCAGTCTTGCCTAAACTTCTCCATAACTATTCAAGACATTATTGTGTTTCAGCCAGTTGATGGCCATAGTGTTGCTTCACAGAACGTACTAAGTGAAACTCATGCATATAAACTAAGAATAACTGATGGACCACTACTAAGAAAAACCAGGTCACATTAGTCCTCGTGAGGTCTTCCTGGGTCTTCTTTAAACAGTGAGGTACCCAAAGATGTGGTTTACTTGGAGAGAAACCGCCCCCAGTCCTTTTTTGTCATTGGAAGGTCCTTAGAGTGTGAAGTTTCATTGTACAGTACTGAGAAATGAACAAGAAGTAACCCAGGATAATAGAAGGAGATATATTAGCATGTATTAATGCATGAATATTTCTTCTTGCTTTTTCTATTAAAAAATGAGAAGAGGTGTCAGCTGTATGACAGAGGGGGCAGCTGGGATGTCAGCAGGAAAGAAGGGGAACACTGCAAATCAGAACAATAAAGGGAGCAGGATTTCCCTGGCAACGCTACATTTCATATGTCAAAATGACAAGTGCTGGCAGGCCTCCAGCTGTACTGCAGCAATCCTGTGACAGTGATACTGTGGCAATGTGTAAATAAAATTGTTTTCAAAGTGAAGTAATCTCTTGTTAAACAAGAAAAATTGCAAAATTGGGGAATATAAACAAAACAGTTTGTATTTTTCCAAGCTTGACGAATTTAACATTGTGACAGGTTGGCTTGTTATTACAGAAATACACCAACATCATTAGCTTTATTAAGCACAATCTAGTTTTCAGTGGCTTTTTAGTGACTGTGCTGGCATCCTCCAAGAAGCTGCTCTCTTCTTTTGCCTGTTCTTCCTCACAGTCTGTCCTAGGAGACTTTCAGGAGAACCTTTCTCTCAGGAGTTCACAAGACTTAAGTCCCTGTTTGTAGCTTGAAGGCCCACATTATTCAAAAGGTCAAGGCCAATTTTTTATATTTCTGTTTTTTCTTCTCCTTCACAAACTCGCAGTCTTTGCAGTCCCTCTAGTTGCTGAGGGTTTATCTTCATTGCAGCCAGGAGCTGATACTACCCCACAATGAGCTTGTCCAAGCCAGCTTTAATCCAAGTGAGTCAGAGAGCGATGCTGAGAGCAGCACCATGGATGTGAGCTCTGCTGCACACCTCGGGGACTCACCTGTCAGCTGGGTGACTGATGATCGGGCTGCTTCATCTTTCCTGCCACCTGTCCCCAGATAGCCCATTAGGTTCCTTACACCATGCTTTCGTACACCATGCCCCTTCTTGCCGGAGCTCAGCCTCACTGCCAGCACTCCTGGTTTAGCAGGAACATTTGTTTCCTTCCTTCACTCTCCCCCGAGTTAGAGTCATTGCCTCCAAACCAGGATAGTATCTTCAAATCATAATGTAACATGTGAAGTGTGTGCACATTTAAAACAGGGTTTAATCATATTCTGGATAAGAACACGCATTAAATAAACCAAATAATAAAGCCAAGGTAAAGCTGCAGAGCTCTCTCGTGTGAATATGTCCACAGAAGTAGTATTTGCTCCACGGTAGATAAGAGTAAAGCATTGGAGGAAGAGGCTCTTTATCACAACAGAGAGACTGCAAACTCGTAAGTTGGCCAGGCAGTTTCTGATGTTAGACCTTTTATAATATGCCTGGTTATTGCATTGCTGAAATAAACACAGATGACCACCCGTGTTTTAGGTGGTACTGTGTTTGCATCGCAATTGTGAAACGTAAAATAAGCAACTGCTGTTATTATTATAATTTTGTGTCTCTGTTGGCTATACATATTATGATGTGTTCTTTTCCAAGGTGGTCCAAGAGGAAATCCCAATTCCTTCAAGTTTTGTGAAGCTGAGTTACCTCAGCAGTCGAACACCAGGGTATAAAACTTTGCTGCGCATTATTTTGACACACACAACCATCCCTTCTGGAATGGCAAAAGTCCATCTGATAGTTGCTGTTGAAGGACGTCTGCTTCAGAAATGGTTTCCTGCTGCAGCCAATTTGGTCTACACATTTGCATGGAATAAGACAGATATATATGGACAGAAGGTTTCTGGTCTGGCTGAGGCTATGGGTATGTAGAATCACCTTGATGCAAACCGAAGTGCTCACAAACATCGAGCCAGGAAAATATGGCTTATAAATTGTGTTGCTGCGCTTACATTCTTTTAAATCAAATGCCTCTTTAGCTAAAGTGACTCGTATGATTTCCTAAGAACATTTATTTTCTTGTTCTTTCAATGTCATCTTTCTAATTTAATCAATTTGAAAATCCCCTTTTCCCTTGGAGAACAGTTACGTACTAACGGCATTATATTCAGCTGTCTTTGGTTTTGAATGTTACTTTGAATATGACCTTTGGTGTGTCATTGTTTCTGTCATTTTTTGGCCGTGACATTTAAAATGTCATTTCCACTTGGGGTTTACAAAATTCTAACTTTCAGGCATCCTTTCTTACTACATTTCATGTTCCCAACAGTTAAAACTTCTTGATTTGTTGTTTAAAGATGTTTATATGAAAATTATCATGTTTGATAGGCTTTCTTTACCATGCAGCACAAGCAGCTATTCTGAGAATTGCTGCAGAAGTGCTGTCTGTGCAAATAGATTTTATTTAGCCAGCCATTTTTTTCATTAATTTCATGATTTGGCTTTTAAAAATATTGCTATTTTTAATTGGATTTGGGATCACATTGCTTAATGGACTAATGGTATAGATACTTTGAATTGAGATTATTTACCTTACCAGCAAAGCTTAGTATTGTGAATAAGCCCTATTCCTATCCTTAGCACTCTTGTTTAGCTTTTTCAGTCAGGGGAGTTACAGCAAGCAACATTGGCAGGATCAGGCTATAAAACAAGAATAGCAAGGGCTACATGGAGCCATATGCCCTCATGAGGACTATGCCTCATTCCATATATTGAAATGCTGTTCTGAAGGGGAAGCCAGAAGCTCTTCAGGACCTGCTCCACTGTCCTTACAAGCAGTGTATCTGCAAATTGGCCTATGCAAAGGCAAATGCCATCCTGGCTGTGCAAGCCCTGCAACTCCCAGAGCATCCGGTGCCCAACTGTGATGTCCTGTGCTTCCAACCAGGTGGTCTGTGAGGCAGCTGCCTGGAGAGAAGATGTGTGAAGGAGGGTTATAGCACTTTCCTAGTCACTTCTAGTTAGAGAATGATGCAGACATAGCCACTGGTGTCCACAAAGGGTTATAAGAACAAAATATGGAGTATGACTTACATCATGCATTGCACATAGGAATATATCAGAAAACACGTAGCTTATTCCAGGGCTGTGGTCCCTCAGCCTCCTTCAATAGATACAACTGCAGGCTGCTGCCAGAAGGGATGTTCCCACGTTCTCTCCTTACCCCTGGGCCACCACTTACATTCATTTGATCATTAAATGAGCCAGATCAGGAACAAATTCAGCTGAAAACTGAAGCAACCAGAAAATAAGTGATAAATTTTCAGCTTCATTAATTTCCTGATCTGCTATGAATGCTAGTGCAGAAGCACAGGTCTTCTCATTCCAACTGCAGCTCATGCATTACATTGGCCTAAAGTGATTAAAACTCCACCCTTTGTGCAAGGTGTCCTGAATTGCTGGATCATCATGTCTGCATTTGATCTACCACATCTGGCTCACATCTGCAAGAGGGTTGACAAAGTTTTAAAGGAGTCAGTCAGGCACTGGCACTGACACCAGAAGGGGTGCGTTCTGGGTCTCCTTTTTGGCACATCTGTCTTGTGAAATCTCCTTGTTTTGGGGGTGGAGGAAATCAGCCCTAGCCCATTGCAGATAGAGATTCCTACTAGTGTTTTCCAGTGATGGAAGGTATTAAATGGGTCACTTACACATATATGTGAAAATCTAGAAATTACAAAAATTCCGCTGTGCCCTTTGGCACTCCCATGGGTGGTCAGGCAGGACTGGGCAGGTCATAGGTGCCACCTGAGGCTTTCATCGGCATGGCTCCTCATGCCCTGTATTCGGTCTGCCACTGCTCAGTGACACTAACGTGTGTGAGGGGGAGCACTGACTGTGCCGCCTGTTCCCTCTGCATCACTGGAGAGTCTTTGGATGATCACAAAGTCCAGTACATATCAACAATTCAAATCAAATGCAGAACATCTTATGAAATTACACTGTAGTTACAGACTCCCAAATTAGAAGTAGATGAGAGTAGTATGTTTAAATATGAATAAAGCTTATGCAATAATGCTAAATAACAAATTTTAAATTATTAAGTGGTACGTATTTTTTTTCCTTTTACTTAAAGTTTAGTTTAATTATGCTTCTTGCAAAATAGAAGCAACAATCTTTCTATTTTAAGTGTATTGTTAGCATGCTTTGTTAGATTCCAATAAAGCTTTATTTAATTTGACACACTGTAGTACTCAGGGACCTTTATATGCATCCATTATATGAATTTTTGTCAAAATAATTTCCTCTGCCAGTATATTACCAATATTTAATAATGCCTTCTGTTGAGTTTTCATTTAAATTTAATTAAATTGCAGCAGGTTGAAGTCCTGGAACTCAGGAATATAGCCATCTGCTTTTGGTTTTATAAATACTATAAACATCTTTATTTTTCTTCAGAGTTATTGATAGCAATGATCACATAACCAGTTGCAGAAAAGACTTTCTAAGCATATTTCCACACACAAATGGTTCTGTTTAAATTTGTTGGAGAAACGTTTGCTGGTGTTTGTCTAGTCCCCAGGTTACAAACAAGAGGCCATTTTCTCTTAGAGTAACGCCTGAGATTATAAAATAACCTTCTTTATTCTGAATAAAAAAAAAAACATCATGTGGAGGTTGACACACAAAACCTTGGTGGTAGAGTCTATGTCCCCTTGTAATGTAATATAGGAAAAGGAAGAATTTCAGTAGAAACCTCAATAAATGCTCCTGTATAACTCTATACACGCTCAGTCTTACACCTGCAAGGTCCTGCAGCCCACACAGCAGCATGAAGTAGTGTGCAAGGAGTAGCCCTTCTGGGTGCGAATACAAACCAGCTCTCAAGCAGAGGAGTCTTAGGTCTTCTCTGTTTATTACTTGTTACTTTGGTTGAGTTCATGATATCTGTTCTTTGAAGAAGTAAGATGCTGATAAGTACAAATATTTCAGGAGAGGTTGAAGTAGAGGTTGCTGTCCTGTTTAATACTGCCATTTATTTCTTACCTGTATTTTGGCAACAGCCAAACTGTGATATGCTGGCACTACTAACAAATTATTGTTTGTTCTTTTGACTAGTTACATGAAAAGAATACATTTTTGATGCAGATTATTTCAGTAAATCTTTTGGAAATCCATTTTGAGACTGCAAAGAACTGTACTTGTTGGCTGTTAGCATCCAAAAAATATTGTCACTATAGTTCTCCTCCAGGCAGTGAAACCTCAGTCACCTCAAAAAAGAACTATAAATTAATTTGACTAGAAAATAACACCCCAGAATAAGGATAAGCTGACTGAAGTTGTAATTTCATTTCCAAAATTACATTTTGCAAAACTTGCCAGTAACAAAGTCCTTCTTTTTCAAGTGGCACTGCAGTCATTTGGATGACTTTACAATTGTTATGCTTCTCTTTGATTGCTTTGCATGGAAAAGGGTTGATGGGAAATTTTCATGGATGGCACATCAATGCCTCCAGTTAGATGTTTCAGGAGACTTTGAGATTACACTTGCTGTTAGATTACACAGATATTCCTTTTTGGAGCATAGACTTCTTTCATAACTATGTGTAAGTATATGTAGAAACAGGGTTATAGACACACATGGAGTGAGCGTGTGTCCTCGTTTCTCTCCTTGATAAGAAGGGACAAAAAGGCAGCTACACACAATAACTATGAGACCAGAGAACGATGAACTTTTAAGAAAGGGGACGATAACCTCTGGAGGGTATTTGGCAGCTCAGAAACATCAGCTCTAGGCAGGGAATAGCAGACACTTTACAGTGTTAGCCACAGTCCTACTAAATGTGCCACTGTGGATCCACTGGCGCAGAATCTCAGATGGTGTAAATTGTGATACCTCCCTTGGACCAGATATCAGCATGATACCTTCCAGCAGCTGATGAACTGTCCTGTGTGTCTGTAACAGTTCACTGAGCAAGGCTGAGTGACTTTGTGTTAGAGGTCCTTACTGTTTTCAAGTATACGTGTGACCCAGGATTGAACGTGTTAAGTGCATGAATGGAGTAAAAAGATGCTAACGTGTAGGTGGCAAGTGTGAGGTTGCTTTATAGGAAAAATCTGCCCTTTATCTTCTCTCTGCATTAACACCTAGAAAATAGCGTGTTCGGTTACTGAACCCTGATGGTTCATCTGGGCCCAGGATGTGGCTGCTCTGGAAGAAGCTCTATGCCCACGGTTGGGCACTAAGCCCAGGGAGTTACCCAGAAGCATTGCTGATGTTAGTCATAAGAGCTCCTGTAACGGAAAAATTGGAAAGTGGCTGCTGGACCCTCAGACTGAAACCTGTAATGTTTGAAATGTAGAATATTTGCGGTACTTAAGGAGACGTGATTTTTACAAGTCAGAGTTAAGCTGCAAAAGCAGGTTCTTTCTGCTAAAATGATGAATTTGCTGTAAGGAACAGCTTTCAGTTTGCCATAAAACATTTATCTTATGAACACAAATGTCCCCTGCTATAGCTGGTCAAAATACTTTGATGGCATCCAGTAATGGAATTTAGATGGTATTAAAACTATTTATGGTTCAAGTAAAATGTACCTAAAGCTGCTACACAGAAAAAGCGAGGAGAAAATATTGAAAATGTCAGCAAGCTGTATTTTAAATTTTTTTTTATTCTGTATATTAAAATATTTTAAACACATTTTTATTTTGGGAAGACTCATATATGGCTCTCAGTATTCCCTTGATCAAATTTTGGGATTTGGTGTTAGAATAATATTCTTCTTTTGTGAATGAGTTGCACGGAAGTCTAAAAAGATTAACTAGAGGAGATAAATAAATACTTCTAAAAAGTTGGTGTATTAGAGACACCAAAATAAAATTTTAAAGAGTTTGAAGTACTAAAGGGAGGGTGTTTTTTGATCAGTTTAAGTCCCCTAATGACCGCCATCCTTAGGGAAATACAAGATTTTCAGCAGGTATTTTGGCCAGCTGCTGAGGGGAGCCGTAGGATGTGAGAGCCTCTTAAGATAAATGTTTAATTCTAGAATTTTCAGCTTAGCAATCTATTTCTGCCTAACTACAGTTTTTACAATTAGCAAAAAAATCAAACCCCATTTGTTTTAATATGGCTTTTTTTTTTTTCCTATTTAATCTGTTGTTCAGGTAATTAGCAGAAATGCAGTAAACAATCAAGTCAGGAGTGACTGGAGGAGGTTTATACTCTTAAGAAATATGTATCTTATACAACAGCAATTTTTCTCCTTTGAAACAGTAGTAACTATAGCTGTAATAACGAACTAATCTCTTAAAACCCTTTTTTTAAAAAATACTATCCCACAATAGCAATCAGGCAGAGGAAAATTAGTGGCATCATTACTTGACAGATGAATATCAAAACGTGGAATGAAAAATTACCCAGTAGTTCACAGAGGAAAAGGTAGACTGATAGATCTCTAATTATTTGTTTGCAGTGTCAGTGGGATATGAATATGAAACATGTCCTGATTTTATTCTGTGGGAGAAGAGAACAGTAATCCTTCAAGGCTTTGAAATGGATGCTTCAAATCTGGGAGGCTGGTCTATAAACAAACACCATGTATTAAATCCACAAAGTGGTAAGTCCTTCCTTTATTAACTGGCCACGCAGAAGAAGAATACAAATTCCGAAGGAATTAATTGTTCAGATTTTAAGCATTGCACTTCCTAATGTGTAATCCTCTTTGTTTAAATGTGCACTCTCATTTATTGAGGACTGAACTGTAAATGCCATCTGCAAGGATACTTTTAATGTTCTAGCTCACAGGTATTAAACATTAATATCACCAACTCGTGATCGCTAACACATTTTAGTCACTTGGATGGAAAAAGGGCATATTAATTTAGGTTGGCTCATACACTGTTGGTATAGATGTACCACCTTTTAGATCAGTTTTTAGTGTGTTATATACACAGTGAATTGGCTACACCCTGGTTCATCCCATGACTAACACTGGTTAAGTAGCATCACAGCACCAGGGAGACAAACTGTGCAGGAAAGCAGATGGAGTCAGTGAGAGGTAGCACTTCCAAAGCCTCACTGCCAGGCCATATGCAGAAGCTTTTGTGGCTGCCCACTCTGGAGAAACACGGTAAGTTACCCTTAAGGATAAGCAATCCAGCACATTGTGAAACATAAGGAAAAAAAAACAACTGTAAATGCTTAACGTTAACCTGTGTAGAGATTCTCCAAGCATGGAGACTTGAATCTGTTGTCTTACTGCTTTTGTTTTATTCTGGCATTTTTCTTTTCCTCCCTTAGTAGCTATACTAGGAATTAGTGGGATTAAATTATTAAAACAACACTTGTAAATAAATTATGGTAACAAGAAAAATACAGGTTTGCCAATAAACAAATATCTGGCCTCTGGGGGAAGAGAAACTTGGTGTCAGATTTCAGCACTTATAAATCAGCAGTATTGGATTCAGGGAAGTTCTCAGTTTGCTCCAGCTGAGAATCTGTCCACTAAAATCTATTTCCATCTGCAAACTTCTGTTAATGAAGATTCATGCACAGATGTATGGCTGTCAGGTTTTTACAACTTCTGTTGTTGAATGCGCAGCTACAGTATAAATATTCCACATACAAAAGGTCAGATTTAGTTTGTAAATTATCTGGATTTCTGTTTTGATTTAAAATAGTTTGACATTTTAAATAGCGGTTCTTTCATACCCTGTCTTATTGGTTTGTATAGATTGTCTCTTTTAAATGCCAGCTATTGACATTTAACACAAAGAGAAATCTGACCTCAGTCAGCTCAGCCCCCAACTGTGAGCCCCATAGTCTACTCCTTAGTGCCAATTTACCACTTGCATAGTTTAATTTCAAGTCTAAATTGCTGGCAGTAACTCCAATTTATATGACTATCTGCTAACTGCAGTGGTTACTACTGTAATTCACTCCATAGGCACTAACGTGTCCTGAGATTTTGTAAAGATTACAATTATAACCAGAGTGGGGAGAAAACATTGCTTTCCTGAGCATGGGGTATATGGTGACAAATTGCTTCCCGGCCCCATCTCAGCTGTGTGGCTGAGGACACCAGAGAGCACTAACCTGTCAGCCACACACCACCTCCTCTGAAATCATTCCCGCTACCCCAGTCCAATAACAAGGATGGGAAACGGGCAGCTTCTTATCCCTGCTCCTCTTCCTCGCATATTCTCACTGTGCTGGGCATGATCAAGGCTGAAAGCAGGGGGAAGCTTCTAAGCATCTTCATCCATTACACACAACCTGGGGATGGGAGGGCATAAGCACATCTGACTTCAAATCAGCAGGTCTCTTCTGTTGCTGTCTCATGTGAGAACATCTCCACTGAGGATGACAAAGCCCAGCCAGAGCTCAGTGATGGTTCAGATGTTCCCTGTGATTTTATTGGCCTTTGAGCATGCACACCTGGCTCATACATAGGAATTACAAAAGCAGGAGCAGAAAAGAAATTTCTATAGTCATTGTGCTTGTGCACACCTAACAGAGCAGCCTGTAAAGCAACAAAACCAAATAATGAACTGTGTTAATCAAAAGGATAAAAATAGCAAGTGTGCTTCTGGTTTTATCTAGAAAATAGTGAACTGCTCTTCCATTTCAGATACCTAAAATGTACTTTAAATAAGGACAAGACTGTGATTCAAACTTAGAATTATACATTGCAGACTTATCTCCATGCCACCGTGAGTGAAATGAAAAGCATGAGTAGCCTTCTTGAGGATGAATATATTAAGTTTTTTCACTTTTAATTAAAGCATTCTCTCTGTATGTATGAAGAGCTGCTCTCTTTAGAAGCATGGAGCTTGCATCTGGTTTTGAAACACTGTCACTGGATTAACTACAGAAATAGCATTGGAATAGCACACAAATGTCATTCTAAAAATTCTCCATTGCAAATTACAATTTTGTTTTCAAACGAAAACTAGGAGCACTTTGCTGTGTTAGTTAACTAGTCTTGAAGTGCTTATATCCAACTTCATCCACTAAGCCTTGTCTTCCAGCAGGTCTGCTGCTGTGCACAACTTTTCTGCTCCAAGAGAGAGCAGATATGTTTACCTCCCTCTCCATTAAGGTGATTTGTAAGTAGAACAGAAAAGTTGTAAAAATAAGCAGGTGCAATTTTGCAGGATTGTGCTTCACAGCACAGTTGAAGCTGTGGAGGTACAACTATTGACATGCAGAAACCAGAACAAGAAAAAGCTGTGTCATATTGTCATATATGTGCATCTTTAAAAGAAAGCAAACAAACAAACAAAAAAAAAAAAAAAGAAAGAAGGAAAAGAAAATGATCCAATTCCAACAGCATAGATGTGAAATGACATATATTGTTCCAATGTGGCTGCCACTGGAAACTCAGGTTTTTTAAGTGTATATGGTTTCACATCAATATGACTGTTAGGTTAAGAAAGGATCTCATCCTGTTCTCTGCTATGCTAGACTGTTCTTTTCCCACTTTTCCTTTCCCCCCTTTAGTTTAGAGGTTTGATCACTTCTAATTTGGGCCATGAGTAGAGTTTAATGTTTTCAAACACAAAGATTTTGCTGAGTTTGGAAGATCTTCAGGGCATTTCTCATAATAAAGAAGAGAAGACGTACAATAAATACTAGTTCCTGTATAGAGTCCTTTTAAAGACACCTATATCTCATGAATACAAATGAATGTGCTATTAACCGATTTTTCAGAGTATTCTTCGAATTAGCTTTTTCTTCTGATGGGCAAGTCTATTGATTCCATTTTTATTTATGTGGGGGAAGGAGGGGTAATTTTACAGGGACTTTATGCTTTACAGTAATTTCAGCCCCAGTGCAACACAGTACCAACTAAAATTAAAGCAGCAGCTCAAAAGCCTGAAAGTAAGCACATGCTTACGTTTATTGACAGCAAAACATATTCTCCAGAGCCCTAATTATTTACTGGTATTTGTATGAGGCAGTTGAAATATTACCTTTACATTGTTAATTTCAGACAAAGGGCAGCATCTTCATTTAGCAGTATTTTTATCTGGTGCATGAGGCACGATATCGCCATTAATTTTATTGGTGTATTTTCAAGATGCTTTTTAAAAACTAATGTTCAAGCATATATATGTATTCTCCTTGTTACTGTTCAGAAATTTTTAAAAATATAATTCCCTTCAAAACAGCTATAGCAACACTCAGTAATTTCCAGGGAAGGTTTTAGCTTCAGACTTACCTGAAAGTCACAAAAAAAAATAGTTTGACAAAGGTTGATAGAGACAGTACATAAATACATCTGCTGTGATTTGGGAAAATTCAGATGTGTCTCAATGTGTACTTCTTGCAATATCTAACTCTTCTTATTTCGCCGTGTAAGAGTCCTCCAGAAAGTATGTTCCATTGTGGTTTTATTCCTTTGATCATGCCACTTCTCCAATGAAGTTCTGGGCTTCCCAAGGGAAATAAGAGATTTTTTTGGATTGTGATCTAAAATACCTATCTTCCATTCAGAAATAGCCACAATCTTATAATAATACGTAATTTTAAAGACAGTTCTTAACTATATGACCACATTGTTATTAGAAAACAAAAATGAAAGAAAGAAAATCACTAAAGCTATCAGCTTGATAACATACATTTCTACTGGTACTGGGATCACCAACCTAGTAATGGGAAGACTTTCAACAACGTATGCTGCAGAGCACCACTAAAATACTGACACACTGGAAAGTTGTTTTAAACTTTATGGCAGAACTTAATATATTCCTGCTGCTAAGAAATTCACTTGTGCCTCAGAATTGGTCTTTGACTTGGCTTTGCTGCACTTGGCACCATTTTTATATACCATGATGGACTCGCATTTAAATTTGAATATTGATTTTGTACTGCCACTCAGTGCTCTGTTTTGAAAAATGCATAGTACTCCTGCTATTAATCTCCTTTAATTAAATATTCAAACTGCCTAAGATATTCCTCTGCTACCTAATAAAAATTTATGAATAAAATGAATATTAAAATAGTAATCCCCAAGAAATCAGATAGCACTGCAATTAGCAGTCAATTTGTTAGAGCATTAACCAACCATGAGTTCTCCTCATGATGTTGGCTTTTAAAATAGCCACTAACCACTAATCGACAAAATGGTGATGGTAAAGCTCGGGACTGAACAAAATTAGAAAAGATTAGTGGAAGTCTGTGACAGTCTTTCAAATATCCAATGTTTGTTGCGGGTTTGGTAACCTGATTTTCTAGAGTATTGCATAATCCAAAACTCCAAAATAGTTTAAATTATACATATTTGCTTTTTTTTTTTTTGTCTCTGTTTTCTGCCTCTCCTTCCCCTAGGAATTTTACACAAAGGAAATGGTGAAAACCTGTTCATTTCCCAGCAGCCGCCAGTCATCTCAACCGTGATGGGCAACGGACACCAGAGAAGTGTCTCTTGCTCCAACTGCAATGGTCTTGCACTCAACAGCAAACTCTTTGCTCCGGTTGCTCTTGCTTCTGGGCCTGATGGTAGTGTGTATATTGGTGACTTCAATTTTGTCCGACGGATCTTTCCCTCTGGAAACTCAATTGGTATATTAGAATTAAGGTAAAAAAATTATTAGCTTTCTCTGACTCAATATCCTGGCTGGGATATGCCTGTGAAAGCTACAGTGAGCGTTAATTCAATTGTGACTTTTTAAAGAAGCAGCCACATTTAGTTGCCTTGTGAGCATATGTCATATCAACTGTCGAACAAACTCATCAGAAACCTTAGGCTTACCTTAAAGTCATCAGTTAAAAGGGGCATCTTAAGTGGCCTTTAGAACAGGTTTTGCATAATGAATTTCTACAAAGTGCAGAGTTAATAGAGCTAATTTTTCTTCCTATGAGATTTTTTCATACATTTTCTCAAAATACTTAAAATACTCCATGAGGTGCATTTTTGAAGAAAACCCCATAATTCAATACCAAATATGTGTGTTGTCAGGTCACCGAATTATGAAGCTGAAGAGAGACTTACCGTGTATAAATTTAATACAACTAAGTTGTTAGCTGTTCCTCATCTGTAACAGAAGATATCACTTGAGTTTAAGCAGTCAAGAGCAGACCTGGCATTGCAGACCGACATGTCTCAGGCTGGGCCTGTCCCATCATTAACAACTCACCTGTAATTGTGAATCCAGCTGCTCATTCTCTTTCTGGGCGAGAGGGGAAGGCAGGAAAGATTTCAGACACTGATACACTAAATTCTCTTACTTAATGGCCATAAATCTCCAACTAGCTCACATTGCTGGTGATAATGTTGTGTGTTGATTGACCAGAATTAACTTGATGAAGTTTTGTTTTTTGGATTGAGCTCTGTGAGCAGTTAGGCAATGAATACAGTTTTGTTGAAGACTAACATTTCTTGTCTTTTTCTTTTTCTTTTCTTTTTTAAACCTGTACTGATCTGTCTTACTAGGAATAGAGACACGAGGCACAGGTAAGCAAAGCACAGTAACAGCAGTATGTGAACCATGTTCGAGGACACAGTGTTACAAAAGTCTTTTTAGGAGTCTGGGTTTAGAGAAACACTCTGAATTTAATAAATGCAAATGCTAATCAAATTCACCTTTGTTTATAGTAAAGTAGGTTTGATTTGTTCCCTCTGAAGAAATGAAGCCTCTCTCTAAAAATCAGTTTACTGATCACCAAGCAGGGGTGAAGTTTAAACTCCAAAGCTAAGAATGCATTTCATAGCTGTCATATGCATTTCATGTGGTGTTTGAATGATCATAGATAGAGACAGCCAAGAACACTGGAGTTTTAGCAACAAAGAAATAATTAAAAAAAAGGCTTCAAAGTCACGCAAGAAGACTGTACTGTAGCAGTTCTGATGCAAACTTTTTTAATCTGTCACAGTTACAAAGGGTGCACAGCAGGCCCCAGAGCTGAGGACGCTGTGTCACAGCTCAGTCCTTGCTTCTCTAAAGTCCTTGCTTCTCTAAAGCAAAAGTAAGTGGCTTCCCTCCATTCCAGTGGGCATTTTGGCATGGCAGTGTATGGATTTCTTTAAAAGCATAAACATTGCACATTAGGCGTCTGCGACAGACGGTGAGGGAGTTGGTTATAACAATCCAGCTGCAGAAATGATGTTGCAGGCTAGGAAGAGATAACAAGGCACTCTGTATCCTTAGAAACAAACTTCTTAGCATTCCAGTACTTAAATGATACATATTTGCCAGCACTGGCACAGTGGTAACTGTACCACCTAAGCTGGTAACTTCCTGGCATAGTAGGAAGCAGAGTGTGGACTTAATGTTTGTTTGCAGGATGGTCAGAATTACTTGCTTTAGCCACAAGAATGCTCTTGCATACTATAGATTATTTGGCACTCTACTTACAGATGATGTCACATCTCATATATTTTACAATGAAAACTCAAGGAATAATTTCTAATTGGTAAAGGCAAGGGTCTGGATTTTAACTGAAGGGTTGTCTCCTTTTGCCTTCATGCTAAACTGTCCAGTATTTTTGTGAACTAAAGAAGCATATAGAACTTGTAATGTATTCAGGACGTGAATCAGGTTTTAAATTCAGGGGTTTCTTTTTTAAAGTAGAATTTTGTTAATATCTGATCAGTAGTACTAGTTTCTTGAGGTGAACTTAAACCTTGATTAAGACAATACTCAAGTACCTAGCCCTATTAATTACACTAATAATTGCCTCTGTCAGTAGTCTGTCAAGTGAAATCTGTAGAAAATTGGAGTAAATCGCTTTAAGATAATATAGTCTTTAAGATTATGGGTGAGTATTCAGCAATCCACTCTATGCTATTCTCTTGAGGCTGTCAAGGCCATAGTCATGGTGGAAAATTCTGGGATGCTTAAAAAATACGTGGAAGTAACTAAAACAAAACAAAACTAAAACATGTCAGAGGCTCATGAAAATCCATGCAGGAAAAGGCTTCAAAATCCAGTTCTTCAACACAGCTTTTAGTTTCTGAAAGAGCAGGAAAAAGGGTTATTTTTACTGAGACAAAGAAAATACCATGTAAAAAGGGACAGTGTTTGGAGACCAGTAGTCAGAGGAAGGCCACTGATCTTATTTTTGACTGTTTAAAAACAACTTATCCCTTTTTTTTTTCTTGTAAACAAGATTTTAATAAGTAATAACAAACCTGTTTAATAAGCTGGTAAAAATAAAAACTAGGCTTTGAGGTTAGAGGAGAAAAAATTACTACAGGATAGTGGTAACTTGTCTGGAAAGATTAATTGTAAATCCTAGCCTACTTGATAGCTTTTAATAGAGAAATTGAAAAATAACTCAGATTTAGATCTAATTGGAAACTTCTGCAAAGACAGCAATTACTTGATTTTGTTCCATATTTTACTAATACTCTTTAAATGTAAGGATTTTTGTATGCAAAACTTTAAGCATAAATATCAGGAATTTACTAACAGCTGGTCTATTAAATGTAATGACAAGTGTGACAGAAAATGTGTCTACAAGGAGAGGTATAATGATCCCTCGTTCTTTACAGTTTCTGCATGATGAACAGTATGTTTATTTAACATTTAGAATTCTTGCAACTTTTTTCACAGTATTTTATTAAAAAGTCATCTTCTGGCTGGCCAGCCTCTTATGAGCTCACTCTAGAGAGGACAAATTATTATTATTTTTTTTAACAAACAAAATTTTGTAATAATGGTGATACATAATTTAGCATTAATTGCTTTTAGCTCATCCTCTTACTCATCTTTCATCATACCACTGCCCTCTCCTTCCCTATGTTTATTAGCCTGGGTTTCACATATGTTCCCCAACTGTGGAAATATCTCTGTCCTTATATTTCCCCCTTCTGTCTTTTATAGATGTTTGTGACTAAGGGCAGATTTAAGCTACTCTAGCCTGTGACCCAGTCCTCAGAGATGCCGAGTAGCTTCTCTCCCTCTTTGGATGGAGTATGAGAGCTGAGAAATAGACCTAAGCTCTATCATATTTAACATGGTGTACAGCATTAATTAGCTTTACCACTTAAAAATGGAATCATAGAATCATAGAATCATTTAGGTTGGAAGAGACCCCTGGGATCATCAAGTCCAACCATCAGCCCTACTCTACAAGTTCTCCCCTACACTAGATCCCTCAACACCACATCTAATCTGCTCTTAAACACAGTCAGGGAGGGTGACTCCACCACCTCCCTGGGCAGCTGATTCCACTGACTGACCACTCTCTCCGTGAAAAATTTTTTCCTAATGTCTAGCCTAACCCTACCCTGCTGCAGCTTGCAGCCATTCCCTCTTGTCCTGTAGCTCATTGCCCGTGAGAAGAGACCAGCACCAATATCTCTACAGTGCCCTTTCAAGCAGTTGTAGAGAGTGATGTCTCCCCTCAGCCTCCTCTTCCTCAGACTAAACAACCCCAACTCCCTCAATCGATCCTCATAAGCCTTGTTCTCCAGGCCTCTCACCAGCTTTGTTGCCCTCCTCTGTACTCGCTCCAGCACCTTGATATCTCTCTTGTGCTGAGGTGCCCAGAACTGGAAGTAAGATTTCAGCTGATCTTGACAATATTTTTAATCTGTGGAGCAAGTAGGATACTGTCTGAACACCTAAACACCCTTCCAGGCATTGGCCACCACTGCCTGTGCCTGTCTGCAACTGTTTCAGTAACTAAGCATGTGATTTAAAGACTCTACACCTACCTGGATTTTTTTTTTATTATTTTATAATCAGGACTATGCTGCTGTGTCACTAGGCTCAACACACTGACGTGGTATACCATGTACTTAGATAATTTCCTCAAACTGGAAATTAACTTTCCAGTCAAACAAACAAAAAGCCTTACTGGTTAATAAGATGCAGCCCAGTTCATTAATTAGAATTTATGACCCTCACCATTTAATTAACATATGTAAATATTTTTTTAAATAACATTTTATAATCTCAATAAGGCACTTCAGTGCATGAATTATGGTGCATTAATTCATGCCTAGTTGCACTGACAGTACTTGGCCTTCTGCCTTGCTCCTGACAAATACAGGCGGCATGAATTAAGACACTATATTTCACACCTTCATATTTCCTGAGGTTTAGAAACAGATAAAAATAACCAAGAGTGAGTGTTTGTGCCCGTGCAGAACAGTCTGTGATTCACTTTGCTGCAAGTCAAAGATTTGTTTTCAGTGCCAAGAGTACTAGGACTTGCAGGTATAAAAAAAAGACCTTGATATTGATAGTAATAATTATAACTAAGCTGAAGTCACTCCAGTTAGCTTTCTACTGGGTGGTTTAGTTCTACTGGACAGACTAACTCTACCAATACCACCCTGTGCGTAAGCTCACTACCTGGTACGTAGCTGGCTGCTCAGGCTCTGCTGCTAGTACTGGTTCCTTCCTTCTCAACAGTGGTGCTTGCATGAGCTGCATTAAAGCTGGTCTCACTTATACCTTTGTCATCTCCAAGTCATTGAACAGGTGTCTGCAGAAGTGTTCTGCTGCCATGAACAGAGATTAAAAAGAAAACCAATTCCATTTTGACTCCCTTCTCTTCTGTTTTAGTACGAGCCCTGCACATAAATATTACTTGGCCGTTGATCCAGTGTCAGAATCCCTTTACTTGTCAGATACCAACACCAGAAAAGTCTACAAAGCAAAGTCTCTCATTGAAACAAAGGATCTGGCAAAAAATGCAGATGTGGTGGCAGGAACAGGTGATCAGTGCCTTCCATTTGACCAAAGTCACTGTGGAGATGGTGGAAAGGCATCCGAGGCCTCTCTCAACAGTC
This sequence comes from Jacana jacana, assembly GCA_013400555.1. Taxonomy (NCBI): domain Eukaryota; kingdom Metazoa; phylum Chordata; class Aves; order Charadriiformes; family Jacanidae; genus Jacana; species Jacana jacana. The sequence goes on along the minus strand of VZTM01025939.1, from coordinate 148,705 downwards.
CAAGAGGTAAGAAAAGAGCATATCTGAAATGTTTGGTGGTGGTTATCTGTATTTCCTTCCATTATTTAGAAACTCAGATGCAACTAGATACAAAAATGGATCTGAGGTGATGATTTAACCAACTATAAGCAAGCCAATTATTTCAAAAAGCTCACTTGTGTTTTTAATACAACCAGTCCTTTATGGAGTACCATAAGCAGCAGGCTCCAGCTAGCATCCTCTGAAATACTCTGTTCTTGTGGGACAACACTCCTCTTTTATTACCTTGCTATTGCAAGGTGGCAGCGTTTAATTATATTTAACTTTTAAGCAAATAATATGGTAAGTCCATTTTTTAGATTTTATGTATTCAGGTGACTCGGGTAATGTTAATGGAGCTTAGTCATACACATTAAGTCAGAGCAGTTCAAATCAGACAGACAGCAAAATCAGGTTTATTTGGAACTCTAATTTGTCGTTTCTCATTAAATGCTCTCTGCAAAATATGAGCATCTCCACTACTGCAAGTGNATGAGCATCTCCGCTACTGCAAGTGAAATAGGCATTTGGTTGCAGCCTTCCTGTCAGAGTACGTCCTGTATTGNAAACAAAGGTTTTCAGATCCTTTAGCAGGAAAATGTTCAATGCTTTATTGCTGATTGCAGTTGATTATATCTAATTACTATACAATTAGTTGCTCCATCTTATTTTCTTATTGGGGAAATATGTTGGTGAAAATTTGTAATGTGCTATTTACTTTAAAAATACCCATGCATAGCTGGCTTCCTTAACAGAAGGTTCTATTCGCAGAGAGCTTAGAAGGAATAAAAGTGAAATACATGAGTTGTGGGCCTGCCAGCAAATTTTTAAAAAATTAGCTGTTAGCAAACAATGG